>CAJNJA010071152.1:0-22170 GCA_905231915.1 Symbiodinium necroappetens | reverse complement strand
CATACATACATACAGAAATACGTACAAACATACATACTTTCTGGACACTTTGCGCAAACTCTCCACTGGATAACGGAGGCGTGATCGTGATCGCCGCCCACGTCGCTCCCGGTCTCGTCGGCGTGCGGGCCTCACTGGACGCCATTCACATTAAGCCCAGCGTCAGCCTTCCCCCCCCCCCCCAGTGTCGGGCTCGTTTGGCGTGTATTTGCGGTGCGGGTGGTTCAGGTTTTGATTCGGATCCTTGGACCTATAGCTGCTTCAGAGAGATGGCATGCCTGGGCAGCTTCATTGTGAGGCCAAGGTCTTCAGCAGTTGCTCCTGTTTTTGCTCTTGTTTCCCCCCATGGTGTTTTTGTTATTAGCGGCGTCCTTAATACATGGGGGGGAAGTGATTACATGAAGAACCGCAGTGGTTATGGGATGTTCACAGACTGTCTCACGTAACAGGCAGCAAGGAAGCTGAGTCTGATATGGGTACCCTAAACCCTGTGTGCAGACTGGCCTGACTTTGTCCGAGCGTGAGTGTCAAAAGCACCTAAAGCCCGAAAATCCTTGTCCGAGTGTGAGTGCTGAAACCCTGAACCCTGCAGTCAAATAAGGGACACAAAGATTTCCGATGATCCTGAACTCGCTGCAACACAAGAAATATATGATAGAATGAATATGTGCACATGTATCTGTATAAATATATGTGTTGTTTATAGGTGTATATGTGAAGCGTAGTAGTCGTAGTAGTGGTATTTGTAATAATAAAAAAGTAGTAGTCATAGTCTATAGTTATAGTTGTAAAAGACAAAACGAAGAAGGATAAGACTGACAACACTAGGGACAAAACGGTGTATAAGAACAAGAACAAGATAATAGTATACATCATAGTATATGTGTATATACACATACAAACATAGACATAAATATATGGGTATATAACCTAGAACTAGATAACTGATACATAGGGAATATGATATAATACAGCTTAGCACAGCAGCCACAAGCATGCAGAACTCACAGCGGCAGTGCCTGCAGTCAGAATGCATTTGTTGTTCGCAGTGCCCTTCAGATCCCTTTGCATCCGGAGCACTTTTAGGATCTTCCTCAAACCCTCAAACTTTTAAAGTCCCGAAGCACCTAAACCCTAAACCCTAAACTCCTAGGTTTCCTTTTGTGCTGATCTTGCCTCTGCCGCCGTCGTAGTTGTAGGGAACCTCTGACTGGTCTTGTTATGGTAAGGGTTTCAGATTCTTGGTCTTGGGCCGGGTTCTGGCTACGAGTGGTTCCTGATTCCTGTTTCACGCCGACTTCGCACCAAGAACCTCGCCTGGCATGTCCGAGTCGTGAGAGCGTAAACTCCTGGTTCCTTAAACCCTAAACCCTGACCCCTAAAACCCCAAACCCTTAAACCCTTGTCCTAGTTGTGAGTGCTGAAACCCTAAACCCCAAAACCCTAAACCCATAAACCAAAAACATGGGTTAATCCGAGGTCGAAGCGATTCGAAGCGGCGGCGGAGCAGGAGTCGGAGCTGACTGCCAGGCGGATACCCTTGCGGGGGAAACTCGGGATCTCCATGTAATGTAATAAAGGAATGAATAATGTAATAAGAAAGTAATGTCTGAATGTAATAATGTAGTATATTGTATATAATGGAGTATGGTTCCGCGCGGGTTTGGCATGTTTTGGGTTTACTGTTTCGGTATTTGCTGTTGAATTGCTTGCCCCGACTCTAGGTCTCAATGCAGAGGTAGCTTCTAGCACCGCCCTGTCTACTCCAGCGAAGTTGCGATGAGTTTCATGGGATTGCTATTGAGGTTGCCTTCAGGTGCTGAGCGAAGGTCGAAGTCACTAAACCCGCAAGAGCCAGAAAGTGGAATTTAGCGTTGAAGGTCACAGGCCTTTCAAGACAAGGGGATGTGTGGCATTAGTGCAGTATTGAGAGAAACCGTCACCGGGGTGAGGGTTTGGCACCCGGATCCAGGCACGAACAGCACAATTGATTCGTTTGGCGAGACACTTAGGGCTTCTTCATCTCATTCTTGGTACTAACAATCACACTCATAATAGCACTGGTACTGCTTCAACAACACTGTTGAACAGCCGTGCGAAGTTTCATTGCAATATTAACGATATAGACACTGTTGCAGACTTGTGGCCTACTCGAGAGCTCATGTGTACTCGTGACCAGTTACTTTACTGGGTTAAGTATGTTTGGGGTCGCCAAATCGTCGGAATGGGCTCCTGTATGGCTTTCCCGGTATCCTGGCAAGTCTGCTTTACCAATCGTGCAAAACTGAATTCTGATGAGAGGTTTGTCGAAATCAGAGATGGCTGCGCAGGGCTCTTTCCAAAGATCCCACACTTTGCAAATGCCATAAGAAAGAGGGACTCGAAGAAGTTGGTTAGAACAAGCTGGTGCGATCTTTGTGAGGATGGCACCCGTTTGCTGACTGCTCGCTTCGAGGACTGCAACTGCAGGAGGTAGCTGGGGCTGGGTGGGATATGCTTGCCGCCTCGCCTGACCTGCAGGACCGTCAGAAGATCCTTGTTCTGTTATAGCAATCACTAGAAATCTGTTGAGCCCTGGTGGCTGTGGCACACTCAGCAACTAATTCGTGGCGGAGGCAAAGCCGATTGCCGATTTCACGCCTCGAATCGCAGGCTTATCGACCGAATGGCAGCTGCGGGCCATTCTGCAAAAGGTTTGCTACATTGCTCTGCCTCCGAATTTTCTTTGTGCTTTGCACAGCATGGCCGCTAGTCAGTCCCCATGGCCTTGCTTCAAGGCGTAGAAGATAAGCAGAGTCTCTAAAGTCTGCAGAGCTAGAAGGTGACGTTTGTGGAGACGAAGTTATGAAAGCCAACCAAAGACCGCAGAACATCCATAGAATTGTGCACAGCAGTTGGGATTTGATTTCCCTGGCAGGTGCGCAGAATGCAGGAGCAGGCGCGACACAAGGACCAAACCCGGCAGCATGGGGCGGCCAGAGTTCAAGGCATTTACTTCGGTTCAGCGCAGGTTGAGCCGTGAATCTGTGCCATCACACGGGACTCCGACTTACTATTACATCTGTCTAGCAGGGGTGCAACGGCTGCACAGCTGAGTGGCGGTGATAGAAGGACTTGCAGCTACACGAGTAGCAGTCACAATCTTTGATTTCGCTATACTATGCAGTACTATACTATACCAGACTATAGCACTGGTACCAGGCTATACTATAAACAAGATACCTGCTCAACATGCTACAAGCTTCGCTGCTTCTGATTCTGGCTTCAAGGCCCCGGTCACGTCGCTGTAGCCCCGGCCCAGACCCCCTCAGCCATGGCCGACACGGAGCCCTCCGCCGCACCACTCGTGCAACCTGCACAGACGCGATGCGACTGCACCAGGAGGCTTATAGGGCTCAGAGGGGATATTTGGCGGGTAGTCAAGGGCTCACAAGGGGGCTGGGGGAAGATATCAGGAATGCTTCAATCATGTTTTTGGATTGCAGAGAATCTCTGACTCTAGACCTGGATACAGGGCAGCCGGCTGGGGTTGCCGGTTTGCGTTGTCGACACGCCTAAGTCGGTGTAGACAGTTTCGAGGCATCACAACAAGTACGATATCGACGCATGTATCTGCAGCTAGGAAACGTGTAGAGTCTAGAGATACTGCAAACAGACCTCAAGCTTGCTTTTTTTTACTGAATATAACCTTCGGCCCGTTTCAGTTGTCGATCTATCGTATTTGCCTTGCATGGGAGATCGGCCCCGAAGCGACCGCAAGACACACCACCCGTTCAGCAAGAAGTGACACTGGACTACTTGTCTCCTCTTTGGGATCCCTTGGATGCTTCCGCCGCCGCTTGCAGCTCAATCGTGATTCCATATGTGTTGTTTGAACGCGCGATTCAATTTGCGAAACGAGACCACCAGAAAGAAAGAGGCTCGGCTGTTTTGAGGTTTGAATAAGGATATTCCGGGTTTCAGGATCAAGCTTGCTATGCTCTGTGGGCTTTACATGAAAGCATCCTGGGCATGTGCGCATAAAGGCCCTGGTAATCGGGATTCGGGGCGAACCAATTACACGATGGGCCCGGATTACCATGATTGCCCTAAACCCTACACCCTGATCTACTCCAAAGCAGACCGTGAGCATACGTAGTCCTCAACAATGCGAGAGGGGAAAAAGACCTAAGCCTCACATTGTTACATTGATTGGGAGTGAAGGCATTGTGGCCAGACCGAATCATGCACAGTAGCCCTCTTTGCAGGAAGTAGTGCTTCATGTTTGTTTCAGTGTTTGAGCGTATCGGTTCAAGGTCTAAAATCTTGTTTAATGAAGCAATTTCCAGATTACAAAAAGGGTTTCAGGTTGGTTGATGGATCCACGTCCCAGCTCCCGTCCGGCCAAGGAGACTTCTTATTCTCTCCGCCGGCTGATTGACACATTCATGCCCCGCCTTTTCACACCACCAGCGCTATCACAGTCGCTCGGCTGCTCCTGAAGCGAAGCGGTAGATCAGGTATAGGCATGAGGGTTGGCTTGCTGCCGGCTACTTGTTTCCGTTTAGCCCTAAACCCTAGCCTGGCATGTCCAGTTGTGAGAGCGTAAACCCTAGCCTTTTACCCCTGTTGCACTGCACCAGGGAGCCTCGATTTTCTCAAACTGCACAGGCCTCCAAGGCCTCTCAGTGCCTCACCCTCTCACACCGACTCGGCTTCGACAGCAGCAGAGACGCCTCCCGAAGACCAGGACAGAAGATGCATGAACTGCGACGGAGGTCTTCGGCTTTTCAGCACCACTGTGTACCCCAATTTCACAAGACAAACCTCTGCAGGTTGCATCTCTCAACTTCTCCTGAGCCTGACTCTCCCTGAACCATAAACCCTAGCAGGATCGCCACGGCTTACGCAGAAAAGAGGTGAAGTTTACCGACGAAGACGCTGCGAATTCGGATCTGCGCCAGTCCAGGAGCTCTTTTATTTTTCACGAGGAAAAGGTCAGGTCATCGCAGAATTTAGAGGTCGGGGCTCAAAGGCATACCTTAACTTAACCTACCACAACCTACTTTTTTGCTAGCTTCCTTATAGATTTTAAGTTCGGGTTCAGATTCTCGGTTATGGCAGAAAAAGGCACGGGAAATGGATTTAGATGGCTTTAGGGTTTCGGCCAAGCATTCATTTGAGTTGCCAGCGGCCTGTGGTAGAGAGCTTTCCACGTTCTTATACATCTCACTACTCACCTAGCACGATCATGCTTCAAGTTGGGAAGGCCCATATCGACTTTGTGGGCTGTCCCTCCTGTCGCACGCCGAGACAAGCTCGAAAGTCTCTGAAAGCGGAGTCATCTTCTTCGACTCCACTTAGAACTGAAAGAGACCCGCAGATGCAACGAACAAGCTAAGCCCTGTCCGTTGTGTCTCTGATAGGAAGGAAGAAACCAACCAAGACAAGTCCCTGGCAGACCGCTTTGCGCCTTGAGCTCAGCAATGCCTCAGGCTGCATGGGTTGGTGCTTCAGTTTTGGAGATTAGGATCTGCAGACGTACGGTGAATGTATGTCGGAAAGCTAGATTGAATAAACTAGGTCCGGTTCGGTTTCATAGACAGATCGATAGACAAACAGGTAATTTGAGTTTGTGTGTGGATCTGGTTATGCAATTCAGCAATTGAGGCACCCGAAAATCGCTGTAGGATCATGAATGGTGAGTTTGGAAACGCAAAAGGCCTTTCGGCAGTTCCAGCCATGCGTCCTGTGATACAGGAAAGCAAAACAGAAAAAGTCAGTGACACTAGCCATGGCCGAAACTGCTGTTGTTTGAAGTGTTGCGTATAGTTTTGTTTACAGATAAATGGACGGTCAGAACATGTGCTGAGTGTATTGACGCATAAGCTGTTTGCATTGCAACGAACTGTGAACAGAATGCTCCACGCCGCCTGAAACAAGTCAGGTTGCTCCTGAATGCCACGACCGTTCGAATAGATGGCAAGGACACTGTGTTGTTGCCATTTCATGCTTGCAGGAGTCAACGTTTGGTTTGGGGACTGGGGTCCGAGCGACCTGCAGCACCAACATCCTGACCGGACACGAACCAAGCCTGTTGCCCGAAAGTCCCGAAAGCTTTTGAGTTTCAGCTGAAATTTTCTTTCGTTTGTTATAGGAATTTGAGAGCAGGTAGAAGGGAGTCGGGCTGCGAGGACCAGAAAGTGTCAAAGCAGCATTAACTGCATTAACTGTAAGTCTTTGTCAGGACTGTAAGGTTCACGAAGGTGCAGCTGCCACAGTCTTCCTACTGTAGTAGTATTAGCCGTCGTTGCAGTAGCAGCAGTAGTAGATTTTCCCTTGGATTCGCCGTGGCGGAGGCGGTGGCAGTGGCAGTGTTAGTGATTCGTAGTTGTAGTGACATGGTCGTGGCCGTGGTGGCAGTTCATTCGGTCAGCGGTGGTAGTAGTAGCAAGAATAGGATCGCGAGGAGGAGGAGGAGGAGGAGGTTTAGGAGTGGCATTCTGACTATCATCACGAATTACCTGGTAACGGTATTTTTTTCATTGTTACTTCCCGTTGTGGTCGTCGTCGTTGTATGTCGTTGCACGTTATCGTTGCAGTTGTGGTTGTGTTTGTGGCGTGTTTGCAGGAGTCTTCGTTGCTGTGGTGGTTGGTCTGGTCATCATCGTAGTTCTTGCTGGCATACTTATTACTATTACTATTGTTATTATATATTATTATTATCATATATTATTATTGCTATTGCTATTGCTATTGCTATTACTGTTACTGTTACTGTTACTGTTACTGTTACTGCGACTGTTACTGTTACTGTTACTGTTACTGTTACTACTACATGTGCAAGAATGCGTGAGGAAACCAGCCCTGAGATCGACTCCGCCTTGCTCCAGAGAAAGGCGGACAGTTCCAAACCCAACCTGTCTTGGTTCTGCACTTGCAGAGCGAATTGTGGTGCTTTGCTGTTGTTGGCTTGGGCTTTCGGACTTTTAGGCAATTGCCTGAAGCATCTGGCAATCTCGTGCATGTTCGATCCGTGCAGGTTTGCCAGAGTATTCGACTTCTAAGAGCTTGCTCTTTCTGCGGACATGACATTGCCCGGTCCCCAGATTATGCCCATGTCAATGTTACACTCATGCATAGTGAATGCACAGGGCAGGAATAGATGATTAGATGTTCGGCTGTGATCGGCCTACGTGCAGCGTCGTTCTCCAGTGCTGCATGTGGACCACGTAGGTGTATCATGTAGAAGCTGTGGATGTTGGCCATGCTTTTTCGTTTTGGAGTTCCGGTAAGCCTTCAAAGCTCTATACGCTCTATCCCGATCTGGCCATAGAACCCTCAGCCCCTAAGAATCCCGATTCATGCCAAGGAGGTCACCCTGGCCTATGCTTGCGCGTACTTTCGACGGGTCCTGCCTTCATTGATCCATCGCGTCGGCAGTCTGGAGGCTCCACGAGCACTTAGGGCTAGGGTCTGGGCGGCAAAGAAGGCCCTGTTTGAGCACATGCCCTGCATGCCATCGTTCTTGCAGTACTTGCAAGGACGTTTCGCCACACAACGACTGCAGCCTTGACTAGCAGTCTCGTCAGATTTCTGTGAGGCTGTTCACATAGTTGTCCTGCTGATCTACATGGCTCACAGCCGTGGACTGAGACGAGCTTTGGGTGGAAGTCACCTGCAGTTTACCCGCGCGTGCAGTTTACCCGCGCGCTGTACTTCCCTAAGCCCCAAACCCTCAACCCGACTAAACCCCGAACCCTAAACCCGGGAAGGAAAACTCTAAACCCCATGTCGATACACACTTATGTGTGTGTATGTATATATATATATAATATAATTACAAGCATGTAACATATCTCTCTCTATATATGTAAGTATATATATACACATTAGAGATGTGTATGTACATACATGCATACATACATACATACATATATATATATACATATATATATATATATGTATATAGAGTTTTATTTATTTATCTATTTATGTACTTATATCTTGCTCTTGGAAGGCTTTGTCTTGGACGAGACCTGTCCGATTGGCCGCTGGGCCGCCTCGGGGTTGGTGGCTTAGGACTTGGAATGAAGGGATTGGGGTATTTGCAAGGCGGGCAACAGAGATCTCGTTCACGAAACGGTTTGCGGGGTCGAGGATAGATAAATAAAGACGGTAAGTTATGAGGTTTTCGCTTTGCCATCGGCAGTCGTGAAAAAGAAGAAGATGAAATGTCTGGACTCTTGGAACACCTTGGAACTCACAGCACACTAACGCACCGGCCAGGAGAGTGGCACAAGTATGTCTTTAAGAAGTACTGCTCGCTGAAGAAGATGGATTCAGCTCTGTTCCATCTCCTGGAGCCACTTGGATTCACAAGTGTCAATATACAGCGAATACTCACGACTGTGGCACATTGGTGTCCTTCAGCTTCAGCTGGATTTTTCTCAGTGCGGGGCTGCATTAGTATCTTGTTGTGAAGCGAAACCTAGGGTTCCTGGAAAGCCCTGACAAGCTTTCGAGAGCACGTATCTCAATGTTGAACCGAAAGAGAACCCTTCGTTTCAAGCCATCTTCCGAAGGCTCTTGAAGTGGCGGCTAATGGTCGACGACGACGAGCAGGCCAGAGGGTTTAGGATGCAGCTGTGGTTGTCGGAGGCACGCTGGATTTGTGGCGGCCAGAGACTATGCACTTAGCAGTACTGATTATGTGCAGAATCATGAGTTGGTGCTGGTATGCATGCGTAATGCTCAGAAAAAACAGAGTTGGTATTACTGCCATCGTTAGTGCGATTATCAGGGCGTCGTAACCGAAATAGTAGCCGTGGCAGTAGCATGAGCAGTAGTAGCAGAAGCGTTAGTTGTAGTGGTAGTCGTAGACGTGGTCGCAGTCGCAGTCGCAGTCGCAGTCGCAGTAGTAGTAGTAGTAGTAGTAGTATTAGTAGCAGGAGTAGTAGTAGCAGTAGTAGTAGTAGTAGGAGAAGTAGGAGAAGTAGTGCAGTAGCAGCAGGAGTAGTAGTAGTCGTCGTATTAGTAATAGTTGTTGTTGTGGTTGTCGTAGTGATAGGCGCCCTCCTGTACCAACCACCTCTCCTTAGCACTCTTCTTGCTTGGGCGTGGTCGGGGCGTAGTCGGTGGGGGGGAGGGGGACAATGACAGACATGGCAGCCCCAAGCAGATATTCTGCCGCCATTCTAGTTTGCGCGTAGAGTATGCGAGTCAGCCATGACCCAGAAGACGTGCACGCGCTTCGCGATGATGTTGATGATGATTGTTTCTTGCGTATTCTACCATGTCTGTGATTTAGAGGGTCCGTTTTCCTGCATACAGCCCCCTGTGTTCGCGCTTAATAGGTGGCTTTCCTCCATACTCTTCCCTGTTTGCCCAACGTGTTTAAGCGAGGTGGTTGGTATGTTGTTGTGTCAGTAGCATACGGCTATAGTTATGCCTTTTATAGTTAGCCGCAGGAGTAGACGCTGGTAGTAGTCGCACCAGCAGCACAAGGTTGCATTCGCTTATCCATTTCTATTAACCATGTTTGAACACATGTCGCTGAGGTAAAGGACACATCTGCACCCTCATATACACATACTATATGTAAATATATATATATATATATGTGTGTGTGTATTATATATATATACACATACAGACGTAGTATATGTTCTTATATGTATATATAGTTGTCATATACACCTGCACACAAACATGCAGACAGCAAGGGTAATGCAATGTATTGCAATGTGCGACAATGTTAACGTTTTTTTTAATAAGGTAAGGCTACGTAGCATGATATGGCATAGCAGAACCGAGCTAGTAGCACAACATAACTTAACGCGAAGTATTGAGATGCACGCTGTGTTTATGTATGTGGGCATGCACATACACATGCATGTATGTACATACCTTTGTCTGTTTGTCTGTCTGTCTGTCTGTCTGTCTGTCTGTCTGTCTGTATGATGTGTGCATGCATGCATGCTCGCATGTACGGATGGATGTACGGATGGATGTATGGATGGATTGATGGAGGGTAAAGATGGCGTGTACGTGTGTATGTATGTATGTATGTATGTATGTATGTATGTATGTATGTACGAATGTCCGGCCTTTATGAACGTGTAGAATATCGAGACTTGCGTTGTGGAATTTTGGGCTTCTGAGTTGGAAGCTCGCCGCCACTGGAGTGCTTGGCTCGAAAGGAGCCTTCGCTGTCTAGTATGCTTCCCCAAACCTCGCCTGACCTGGTCGAGTGCGAGTGCTAAAAAATGTATGTACGAATGTACGCACGCATGAATGCACTGATGTATGTTTCGTTTGTCGTTTTGTATGTCGTATATCTGTATGTATGTTAGTTGGTAGGCATGTATGTGTGGATGCACGTTATGTATGTATGGATGTATGCATGTATGTATGTACGTTTGTATATGTATGTGCATGTGCAAGCACATATGCTTGTATGCATGTAAGCATGCGTGCACGCATGCATGCAAGGGTGGATGTTTGGGTATGGATGGATGGCAGGTACGACACGTGGTGTGTCTGCGCCCGAAGATATTGCATGACATGTCTGCGATGTAAGATATGCAGGAGATGTATGATATGTACGGTATGTGAGATATGATGACTGTAAGTATGTGTTTGCTTATGCATGAACGCATGTATGCAGAAGTGCATGCATGCATGCATGCATGCATGTATGTATGTATGTATGTATGTATGTATGTATGTATGTGAGTATGTACTATGTCTGTAATACGTGTGTATATACACCGAATATATGTAGTATATATATATATATATATCGTGTATATATATATATATGTATATGTATCTCTCTCTCTCTGTCTGTCTCTCTCTATGTATATGCATGTGTATACATACATACACACATACACACATACATATATGTGGTGAAGTACAGGGCCCCTTGCATGTCAGACTCTGTCCACCCAGACACCCAAGCCCCTTCAATTCTCTTAAGCGCTGGTAAAGCACAGTTGATCAACAAACGATCATGCAGATAACCCGTTTATGCGCGCAAGTCAAGGCAAATAGAGCAGATGGAACCCTAAAACCACGCTCTCCGATTCCCCATTTGCTTGTCCGTGCTCAGGAGATGTTGCTGCAGGCCATCCAGCGAAAGGAGCACTGCAAAGAGCGCTTATCCATTTAGCCGACTGCCCCGGGCCTGTTTCTGATTGTAGTAGAATGTGTGTTTAGCGCCGGATGCGAAGTTTAGCTAGGGGTTCTGTATGGTACACCCGTCTATGACAATGGTTGTTACTGTTGGCATGGTATTATCAGTAGTACTATCAGCAGCAGTAGGAGCGGGAAGACCAGCAGCAGCAGAGAGTGACAATATCAGCAGGACCAGCCGCACGCAGTAATGGCATGATCATGATCTTCTTGCATTTTGGTCTCTACCGATCCTTTGCCAGGGTCCCTCAGGCCAGCAGAGCCGGGGCCAGTCGGTCTGCACTTCAGTGCAGCCAATACTTCGTTTAAGTGGTCGGAGCTGTGGTGCTGCAATGGAGGTAGGTGAATCGATGGGTTTCGGTTTAGGCTGAGGCAGAGATTTATGCATAGGCTATGCCGCAGCAGCAAGAGACAGATATCGAGATCCTTGTTGCAACCTCCTCCAGATGGGGCTGACCCATGCCCATTCGCGAGGCATGCCTGCAAATCATCTTGAGACAGCCGCAGTGCAGGCAACATATAGTCGCCCATGCAATTTGTTTTTCCATTTAGGCCTCGGCTGTTCTCAAGTACAATAATGCGGGCATCTCGCAGCTAACAGGTTTCGCATGACCCTCCAATCCTTCATTACCGCATGTTGAGTGACGGTGCGTCCGCACCTCGCTTTCCATATCCATATGTGTATAGAATGTAGAGGCAGCGGCACAGGGCACAAAGTCCACACTTTAGTGGAGACCTTTCGTCGAGCACTATAACCAAGTACATGCATGTAGGCCTTGCTAGATCTCTGGGCGGCTGACCTGAGTCAGCCCAAGCGTTTGTTGGGAAGGGGCTCCTGTGCTGCCAATCATGTTGCGACCAGCGTGATGCGGGTCGTGACGTCTTGCTTGGAGACGAACACAGACCTGGACAGACCTGGTCCGCTGAACCACGCAACATCGCACTGCTGCATCGGATCAAAAAAGAACAGGGTATAGACCGAAAGGTCGGCAGGTTACTTTGCACAAGCTTTAGTCTTCGTGATGATCCTGATGGACATTTG
Organism: Symbiodinium necroappetens; assembly: GCA_905231915.1. NCBI lineage: Eukaryota > Dinophyceae > Suessiales > Symbiodiniaceae > Symbiodinium > Symbiodinium necroappetens. The sequence goes on along the minus strand of CAJNJA010071152.1, from coordinate 9,950 downwards.
TTCAACATGCCATTCTGCAGGTGCTTGATTGGCAGCATCCTTGGAATCTTGGTACTGGCGGCTGTGATCGTGATCGTGGCCGTTGCGGCCGGCTCGCACCACGGAGGCATCCCATACTTTCGGCTCGGGATGGTTGTGCTGCAGTGCTGCAGAGACAGGCTTGGAGTCTCAACAGGCTGTGCTGGCTACAGCTTCTCACAACAGTAACAGTTGTTTTTGCTATTTAGTATATATCTATTGTAACTATATCATTACATGAACAGCAATCCCTCCAGCACCAAGAAAGAAACGACTAACCTGAAATCCCCCACGGACGGATCAGCAGCCTCCGGACCCCGAAACAGCAAGTGTCAGGGCTGAAGACCTGGACTTTGGAAGTAGTTCTTGAAGGCTCATGCCGAGTTTCTACAAGCACCTAATTGCATTCAGTGTATACTTGGATTTCTATGTATCTATGCATCTGTCTGTCTATCTATCCATCTATGTGTCCAACTGTCTATCTATCTACTGTAGCTTGCTTCATTTATCTTCGGTCCTTATTCTATTTATTTTGTTCGTTCTATCTTTCTGTGTATCTGTCTGTTGGTCGGTCTGTTCGTCTTATATCTCTAGATTCTAGAGATATGGTTGTGGCTTGACAAGTGCTTGCGATGTAGGCTCATTATGACCAGCCTGTCCTTGGCCAGAGCAAAGAGACCGGAGCCCTCATCAGCACAGAGAAGCGAAGCAGAAGTTCTTGGGCAAGCCTTAACCCTAAATCCCGCCTTAAACTGGACCGGTTTTGTGACGTTTTTGTTTTTGTTTTGTCTCCAAAATGCAAACCTGCATAGTTCGGAAAATTCACGAATTTGGTCTTGGAGCGCCAAAGCCAAATCCACAAGCGGGAGTTGGAAAACTCATGGTGCACCATATGGGGAGATCCTTATAACAAGGATCCTACTGCCAAATTATGGCTGGGGTTTCAGCTCACAATTCGGCAGGGGTCTCGCCGGGTCCAGCTCCCTCACCTCCGCCTTTGGTTTCTTGGCCTTTGCGCGTCTGGGCAGCTCATTGAGTTGGGGTTTAGGATTTAGGGTTTAGGTGCAACTTTCTCGGCCGACACCCCGCGCCCGGATACAAAAAAGGTTTTAGGGTTTCACAACTCGGACATGCCATCGAAACCCCTAATCCCTAACCCCAGAATTCTCACTGTGGCACAATGTTCTGGCTAACTGAGGGATGCGAGTAACTTTTGAAACAGACCGCAGCAGGGAGCAATGTTTCCCGTGTTGTGTAGCCAACAACTGCTCTTAGCTGACTCATCACGTGTTTTTGGTGCTTAGTTATTTTTTGTCTCTGTTACTCTGGCATTAGCTGCCGTGGTTTGTTCGGGGTGAGAGTCGGCTTCGGCAGTTATATTAGCGGAGATCGAACCATGAGGAGCCTTGCCTGCGCTTGCGAGTGTGAGAGTCGAAACCCTAACACCCTAAACCCCTCTTGTGGGCATAGGTCCTCCGCCATGCGAGAGGGGAACAAGACGCACAAAAAGCCCTAGGGTTTAGACCCCATGCTTCGGCCTTTTGCTTACCCATAGGCCCCTAAGTAGTTCCTTTTAATTTTGTGGTTTATATTTCGAATAAGGTAATCCCAAAAAGGAACTACTCAGGGGCCTATCCCTAAGACTCCAAGTGTACAAACAGTACCTACTTTGGGCTATTTGGAGTGTTAGGGAAACCCTGAAGCCCGAACCCCTAAACCCCTAAATCCTAAACACCCCCAAACACCTAAACCCTAACCGGGGCTAAACACCCGTAGGGTATGGGTAATTTGCTGAAAGACTCTGAGGTGGGATCGCTTACGCAGCGCCTCCTGGAGTCGATAAGGGGGGGGGGGGACCCTCGGCTTCGGTTTCTGGATGAGTCCCCACGGGCACACGGGGACGGGTTTTACGATGATATTTCAGGATTTTTCCTATAATTTTGGGATTTTTCCTATCGTTTTAGGAGTGTCTTCCTATCATTTTAGGATTTTTCCCTGTTTAGTACACTGACTACTGGTATTGCTGACGTGGTGCACATGTTGGACTAGAGTCGAGCTTCGTGGACCCAATCTACCATGACATCGCTGGAGCATGAAATCCATGCATGGGTCTCGCGGAAAGACCGTACTTATTGGTGTGGCGCTTCCGTGCCACTACAGTCCCGTGACTATGTTGCTCGAGATCGCAAGCGTTCTAGCGGGCTCTATCGCAGGCATGCTTCTGGAATGGATGGTTTTGTAGGGCCAGGACTGCAACGAGTGTTTTGCCATTGTTCGGCATGGGGTATTGTTCATATTACTTGTATCCCTACGATTATATGAGCTGAGTATGATTGCCAAGATCATGACCATCGCCATTAATGCGGCTGTCCAAATATTACCATCACAAAAGGATCTCAAACAGCCCGCTGTTCTCACTGGGCCGAGGTTGCCTTGCACTGCGGATGACGCTTGCAAGAAACAGCTTCCGAGCGAAGACATGATGCAGCCGCTGATCCTGCACTGAGTTTGTGGTGGCAAAAGGGCCTGGTTCAAGAACCCTTAATTTTGCTTTTACCGGAGCTCCCCCAGCCTGCACATACATTCAACATGTGTCTTATTCCCTATGGAGCTGTACCCAAAGCCCCAAACTCCAGAATCGGCTGATCACCTGCATGTCTCATTTCGGGAGCCTCGAGACTCCCGGTGGCTCATCCTGGTACCGGGCCGTTATATTGGGGCAAAAATGCGGCGTTTCCTTAGAATGTTTCCTTTCTGGAAATTCTCAGGCAGGGCTACAAGGCGCAGTGGGGCGCCAGTGGTCGAAACGACCTGGGCATCATCAAGCAGCTTGGCCCGGGCCCTTGGGAGAGTCGCGAGCTTTGCAGGCATCCAACCGGGAGTGGGTTTCAGACTGAGTGTGCAAAGTGCAGTGGGTCGCACTGCAGAGCATGCGAGATTTGATGCTTCGGCCTGAGCTCAACTCGCACTAGTCTTCTCTATGGAAAGTCTCACTGAAGCCTCCGTCCTTTTTGTTCTTACCCTGTCTTTACTCTTTCTCCCTATTGATCTGTCTCTCCCACTCCCTCCCATCGAAACGATGGACTCCAGGCCGTGTCATAAGTGGCCCTTGACGTTTCTCTACATGCGGCGCTCTCCCAGCCTCGGGCAACAACGACTCCCTGTCCGCCTTGTGCTCAAAGCACAGCCCGAAGAACCCCTAAACCCTAAAGTCCTCAGCCATGCGAGAGGGAAAAAAAACCCTGAACATCAAATCCGGCACTAGCTCACTAGCTTATCACCCACGGCCAAGCCCGAAGCTCTATCAAGGAAGCCAAGAGTTTCGTGGTCTTAAGTTGCGCACTCTGATATTATGCTGATCTTCGCCTCTCCTCAAGAAGCGGATGTCATAAAAGGGATTGAATAATTGGCAATAGTGTGCGACAGCATGTTTAGGGCTCCCCGTGCTAGTTTTATTATAATTGTAATGTACCCAGAAAATCCTTATTCTAATCGTTAAGGCCCCCACATCAGTTCAACGCCCCAATCCGAAGTACTAAGCCCCCTATGGTACCCTGTTCCTTGTTGCCCGTTGGTCTCGCGGAACCTCTCTTCAGGTGCCAACGCCGTCCGCCTGTACCATTCCATGGGGAAGGGCCCTGCCACCGACCACAGCTCGGATCCCAGCTTCCTACTATGGGAGCCTAAATGATTACCAATACTATTTTTGGGGAGTTCCTTACTGTAAGTATAGTACCATATACCCCAAAACCCTATTCTAACAAGGTCTCTACATTCAGAGAAGGTCTGCGAGATGCGGATCGGCCGAAGCTGACTCCGGAATGGCTGTTGTGTGTATGTATATATATATATATATGTGTGTGTATATATATATATCAGCGACAATAAGAATAGTAATAGTAATAATCATTATATCACACAGTTGTATACTAGAGAGTACATATGGTCAAAAGTATCAGAAGTGCGGTATAACAAAGAGGAAATTGTTTGGACGGGTTATACAGTATACTACCCTGTATGGCATCTTGAAACCTGTTATTACTGGGCTTCGGTGAGTTTGTTTCGCTGGAGGATGTTTGCATCAACCTTGGGTGACAGCTAGACTGCTCAAAACGTTTGACTGGCTACAACAGACAAGCGACTGGACGAACCTCACATATTGCGCCCGCTGGCAGGCGGCTTCCTCGACGAGGCCTTGAAGCAGGGCGCTCTCCTCAGTGCCTGGTGCCCCTAGGACTAGGGGGATGACCGGGGGAGCAGGGGTTACGTGCATCGAGGGCTATTTAAAATAGCCGCGGCCTTTTTTGGTTAGCATGGGGGACCCTGAAAAATTTATCCGAGAACGCAGTCACTCGCCCCCCTCTATGTGGTCCCCATAGCTAGCAGGGGTTGACTTCGGATGCAGTCACCCGGAAACTTGTTGACATCTTCTGGTACATCTGCTCCCTCCTCAGGTCTGAATGCCCTGCCTGGCATTGCAGCTTGGATAATATGCAACAAGACATACCGGCTTGAATTTGCTTTGTTCCGTGAGCTGGGCCTTCACATGGCACCCTCCAAACCTGTTCAATGGCTTACTCATTCCTCTTGCCTTCAGTAGGCACAGACAACATCCGATGCCTTGCCCTTCCCTCCTCAACAATCTGCGTGGGCATTGTTTCGGATGTTTACTGCTAGGTTCATAGATATAAAATGCTTTCATGCTAACACCGATTTCGGCAGGATGATTCATGTAGCAGTGCGATAGCGCAGCAACCAGAAGAACAGCAACCTGGAGTGCAGGAGTTGATGGAAGGGCGGACAGGACAGTGAAAAAGCTGTACGATCATAACACCACCAACCAACAGTGTGGTACTTGGTAAGAACGAAACGGTGCCACAATAGGTTGCTGTAATGCTAAACTACGATGCCCATATTTTGGCACAGTAACGGATCGTGTTTATGAGCCAGGGGTCAGAATTGAGCAGCAGATTCAGTAGATACGGGTAGCACCCAAGTTGTAGACGGATATCAGATTATTGTCAAGGTAAGACCGAACTGTTGAACAGTGTCACAATAAACTTGTATACCAAGAGAGGAAGCTGCAGTTGAGCAGTGCTGCAGCACTACAAGACAACCTCTGTATCTTTCTCACAGTAAAGTCACGCAGCTACGAAACAGTTACCTGCTCTATGAAAATTAAGAACATGCGAATGATGCTAATGGAGATAGGCTTTGGCCTGCGAGCCTACGGAACCAACTAGGACCATATCAAAAGATGAGGACTCCGACCTCGGCATATACAACTGCACGGAGTTCGACTGCTACGAGACCGTCAAGAAAGCGTCTTGTCCAGCAGCGAACGAGTACAGGGCCGTGCTGTGTTGGGTGTTTGAACTGACAGCCACAGGCTCTGCACGTTGAGAGCGCTTCGGCTCAGGTCGTCAAAACCGGCTTCTCCTTGGGATTTGCCAAGGGCTCCCTGCTTGCAAGCCCAAGCTTCTTCTGTGCGCTTAGGTGACGCTTCACACAAACCAGCAGCAACTGCCAGAATGCTTGGGCTTTTGGGCGAAAGTCTTTGACCGAAATGGGCCATGGCAACGTGCAACCGTTTCTGTACTGGCTTCGGTGTATCATGTTGTTATAGCAAACAGACCACGAGTTCTGGGTTTCAGGCATTTCCGGCTCTGAGCATGCTTGAACCCGAGCTGACCCTTGGAAGATGCTGCATCCGAGCGAATCCAAGAAGCAAGCACATGAGATATAGCATGCCTGTATAATGCGTAATGATTGAAGGATCTATAATATATATATATATATGTATATATATATATAGATATATATATATATATGTATATCATATATCGCCCATATATCATATATCATATAATCCGTAGTAGATAATACAAAATGTAAAGTTGAAGGTGGCCATGGCGAACTCACTCGCAACATCATGACGACAGCCCTGCTTTGGAGCACGATCACCCTCTCTTGGCCTACTCAGGCAAGAACTGGCACCCGGCTGTCCAGACCGTGATCATCATGAATGCCGCTGAACCTGCGTACCAGGGGCATCCAGGGACAGGGATGCCGAGAGGTTGCAACTTCTGTCTCTCTCGCTCTCTGTCTCTCTCTCTCTCTCTCTCCCTCTCTCTCTCTCGCCCTCTCTCTCTCTCTCCCTTTCTCTCTCTCGCGGGCATGCATGCGCCTTTGAACTCAAGTGTGTATAATTGTGTATACCTACGCCTCTACAAAACTCATTCGTAGTGCTCCGGGTGTCGGTCTGGGCAGGAGAGGATCTCAAGAGCCCAGGTTCAGAGCAAGAGCCCCTACGGACAGGCTTCCGAAAAGATGACAAAATGTATGGCACACAGGTCATGTCACAATGTAATTATTGATGGTCTTCACGGCCCAAGGCGGATTCCAGGTTGTACACTTCTCGATTTGTGCAGTCCAGAAGAGGGCTCACGGGGCCATGCAGCGGCACCTACCTATTTCCAGAAGCTCACGTACCACATAGCTTCGACTGCTTGCGAACATGCCCTTTGGGATTCGTCTAAGTTGAGTCTAGTAGTCAGAGCCTACATGTACTGGACACTTACAGGTCCTAGCGAAGGTCATGTGAGCATGAGCCTTGAAATGTAAAATGCCAAGGCGGAGCATAGACTTCATTTCTACAGTAACATGAAAGACGGGTACCATGGTTTAGACCTGAAGAAGATGCAAGTGCTGTTTCTTAGCTGCTGAGGAGCCAGACTTCTTCGAGAACGACCCAAAGTGTCCAGGAAAAGCCCCCTGGTGTGCCTTGACATGGAGCAGCACCCAAGCCCGTGGCCCTAGCTTGCCAGATACCCTGCCTTGATCGCACGTAGTGCTCCATTCGGACAGCAGAAAACTTTACGTAGAGACCCGCTTCGTGAAGTCTGTTCATCACGAAAACCAGGGCTTTAACAGCCAACCTGCACTGCCATACCTCCAAAACGCCAAAAGCACTTCACCAACCTACAGTTCTTTGTGCTGCCACACTTGCAGTGCTTGAACCTTCTGCGTGCTATCTGCCGTGCACCTGCAATAAAGCTATCGAATCAGACCCTACTTTTTTGCAGAGTTTGAAACGTAGACCTGGCATTGAACTGCGACCAGGTGTCCGAAGCAAGGCAGCAGTCTCACAATTGGAGGCATTGGTGGCTCAAGAAACCAAGCCCTGAATCCCCAGACCGTAACCATATTCCCCAAACCTCCAAAAGCTTGAAGCAGGGTAGACGCATCCTGGGCAGCAAGGGCAGCAGCCGAGACCCCAAACCCTAAACCTTGTGAGGCCGCGTGAAGGCCGTGCTTTCCGGTCTCGATGGCCTGCTGGCTGCCGAACGCGAGGCTGGCATCCTACCCGGCCGACTCTTTGAGCGCAAGTGGGTAGTTGGCTAGGTTAGGGTCCCCCCCCTTTTTTTTCGAGGTTCCGCAAAGGGTTTCTGAAAAAGGGTAGTTTTCTAAGTGAGTGAGGGGTCCCCTTTTTGTTTAAGTGGTTCCTTGAAGGGATCTATAAGGGTTTCTATAAGGGTACTGTAAGGGTTCTATATGGGTAGTTCTCAAAATTATAGGGTCCCCCAAAACAGTACGGCAACCCTTATGAAACAAGGATCCTAATTTAATTTTAGAGAACTACCGAAGTGGCTTTGGGGAGTCCTTAGGAATTATGTATGGTTTCTGGAAATAGGGCGCTAGCAGGCAATAGTGAACATCGTGCTGCAACATGGCGCTGGTATACTGAGCTCGGGTTTAAAGGGTTCAGAAAACGCTTGGGGTGAAAAGTGTGCATCGCAGGAAACTATTGAACTTGACCTTGTTGTGCGCAGTTGCAGATGGTGAGAAACCCTGTCTGTCTCTTGCACGAGAACGAGAAGCAGCCTCATGCTTTACTGAGTGCTACTCGCAGCGCAGTCACCCACATGATGACCATCATCGTCATCATCATCTTGATCATGGTCACCCTTATCGTGGCCACCAGAATCAGACGGAAGCTTACCAAGGCGTGAACCTGACAACCACATGGTCCTTTCAAAGCACGGACTCCATCGATGGCGCCTGGCCTGCACTACCAAGCCCAAGCACGAACCTGGATGCTAACTCCAAGACAGATCGCAACCAAGGCAAATGCAAGAAATGCCCAGGCTACTTCGGATTCCAGGACCACGTCCAGCCGAGCCAGAAGAGCAGTGTAGGGCAACAAAACTGAGATTGTTTGGTGCCTAGGGCCTCCGGGGGGCACCTGCGCCTAGACATGAAATCTTTGCAACCTCCCTGCCTGAAATGAGCCACTTGGGAGTGAAGGTGGTAGCTTCGACCCGGATTAGACCAGATACTAAAGGCTTCGGAGGACGATACAAGCAGCGAAAACAGCCCCGAGTCTGGAGGATTCGAATTGTGGAGTGGGCATGATGCCCTGTAGACAGCAAGCTCTTTGCCGGTTTCGAGAGTAGGGTTCGGGATATGGGTCCGAATACTTTTGCTTTGCTCGCAGATGTCAGTGGCAGGACATGCTGGCAGCTGTGGACGACCCGTCCATTGCGAAGTACAAACCTCGCACGCCGGCATCTCGACCTGATGAATGTAGACTTCGGCCGATGTCCAAAGTCTACTCGGTTGTCTGGACACCCACGATGCCTACGCAGAGCGCGCACACACACACACACACACATCATGGTGTTTGTTGGGGGCACAGAATGGTTTTGGGACTAGCCGTCACAAGTTAGTTACGAATGTCCTTGTTACCCTTAATAACTTCAAGAGATGCAAATCATGCTACATTGCCGCTTCGAAGATCATACACAGCTGCTGCGTTTGCAGGGGATGGAACAGACACCTCTGAGGTGAAAGACCTGGCTGCCGCGTTCGACAAGAGGTGCCATGATTTCATGGCTGGATGACAAGAACGCCTTGGTGCCTGTGGTGATCTATAAAGTAAACAAGATATCCCTGAGGTGGATTAACGGACTCAACGTGCAAGCGCCATGGAGAAGCTTGACCTGCAGTCGGCTGTTGAAAATTGCACAACGCCACGCTTCCTTCAGAGTTCTATCACATTCATGTGCAAGCGCAGCTGCGCGTTTTGATGCCCCGACATGTTGGCACAAGGCTTTGTCCATGACACGATCAGCAAGAACTACGGCCCTTTTGGCAACAGGCAGCGGAGATGTGGAAGCCAACATCGCGCATGTCGCATAGTTTGGTATGTCGCGTGGATACCATCACCTGCGTGCAAAGGTCGCAAGCAAAGAAGAAAGCACCTTCTGGTGTTGCTTTTGATGGTTGCTTGTAGCATGGTTCTTCAAGTTTGACTGACCCACGTCCCTCAAGCACTGTGCTGGGCAAATCATCCTTGCATCCTCATGCCACGCAAGCAGCTAAGAGGGCGCACCAAGCATTGAGGTACCTTGGAAAGGCTGCCCCCAACTTAGAGAAACCCGCAGCTCCAGCCTCCGTCGGCAGGCCTTGGTTTATCGGTGGCCCAGCAGCACCGAGAAGATGGACTATAGAGTTTACAGGGTTTGGGATGACGATGTTTGCGTTGCAAGGCGGTGCGAAGGAAGTGGGACCTGAAAGCCGTCAATGAAGTTTAACACCTCGATTCATGACCGCCTCAACCTACAACTTACAACCTGCTACCTACTACTATCTACTACTTACCGCCTACTACCCTCTACCTATTACCTCCCACCTAACACATACCACCTCCCACCTACTACCTACTACCACTACCTACAACCTACAACAACAACAACAGCAACAGCAACAGCAACAGCAACAACAACAACAACACCAACAACAACAACAACAACACCAACAACACCAACAACAACAACAACAAAAGCAACAACAACAACAAAACAACAACAACAACAACGCTCCGACGCCCTGTAAACGCGCGTACGTTGCAAGGTTGGTCGTTTTTGCGT
>CAJNJA010071141.1:0-22171 GCA_905231915.1 Symbiodinium necroappetens | reverse complement strand
GAGCAGAAGAGCGAAGCAGAAAAGCATAGAAGCCGCCCAGAAGCAGTGAAGCAGAAAGAGCGGAAAAGAAGAGAAGCAGAAAAGAAAAAACAAAACCAGCAGAAAGGGCAAAGCAAACAAAAGCAGAAGGCAAAACGGGCCAACAAAATCCAAGCATAGAAAACCAGAAAAACTACACATTCCCAAAGCAAAACGAAACAAATTTAAGAAATATGGTTTTATGGTTTTCCGGCGGCATTTAACCCCCAGACCGAAATCGGAGCGCAATGCTCCAACTCCCCAAACTCCACTGGAAGAACTTCAAGACCGCGCGACGCCCCACGCTACATCCTCATCCTCAAATAGCATGCGGAAGCAACTGCTGCAAAATAACAGTGGATGGATGCATGAAGTGAATGAAGTAGCATGATGACCGGAATTAGAACCCCAACAAGACAATGATACGTACAAAGCCCCGCTCTTCGTGCTCTTTGTTTATGCGCCCCCTCAGGAGTTTCATGTATCCCACACTAGGGCCTTGCCTCCACTAGGAGAAGGAATGTCTGAGCCTTTTCACCACTCTGGCCCCAAAGCGTGGTGTCACGCAGCTCAGAGCAGCGATACCTCGGTTTCAAAGTTTCAGGTTCAGGGTGTGAGGCATTGGCTTTAGGCTTCCAGGGTGTAGGAGGTTTACAGAGCTTGCGCAGTGACTTCAGAATCTGCTTTCTCATCAATATTTGAACATGTTATCAGCGCCTGCGGGGCTGACGGCGTACACAGGTCGGTTATGCAAGGCCACACAAGGCTTTCGTAACCATCTTGAAGTCGCTTGTCTCCCTGTACCCCGAAACTGCCCGAAACCCTAAACCCATGCAATGCCTCTAAGGCTTTAGGCATGCTTTGAACATCTGCCGGTGATTTTGAACTCCCGGAAATGCCAATTCCACGGAAAGGATTGAAGATCTGTCTGGAAGAGAATGCGTTCTCGGGCAAGAGCTTCGGACTTTAGCGTAACGGTGTCGCTTGGTATGGGATTTGGGTTTCGGAGTTTCGGGTGTGGACTTCGGATTTTGAGTCTGGGCCTGCTTGGTTGCGTTGATTGTGTGGGCTGGGACCCGTGAGGAGTCTGGGTGTATCATGCACGCGACATGTAGGATCTTGGGTAAGACTGGGGCAATGGTTCCTATATCACTATTAGTTGTGTTAACAATAGTCATAATACTAGTAATGTCATAATAATAGTACTGATAATCATAATCATAATAATAATAATAACAATACTAATAATAAAAATCATAACAACGATAGCAATACTAACTTACGGACTGTCATGCCCACAAAAGGCAGAGGCACCACTCCAGTCCACAGATGCTTAGCGTCTTTCCCGAGGTCTCGGAGAGTTGATATGGAACCTGCCAGGACTCGAGGAATCCTAAAGAGCAGTGCTGCGGCTAGGGCGCGGGCTTCACAGAAAATTATGACGCAACCTTGCGCTATGGAGGGTTGGATGTTATCTCAAACATTCTCAAACTGTGTTTGACTCGTATGCTCGACCATCTCCCAACAACGCTGAGTGTGTCTTCGTCTGCTCTAGTAGGTTCTGTTATTCTCTGCCATGCTGCGTCACGAGCCTGTCAGCTCTATTGCAAACCGGTGTACTCCTTAAACTTCTTATGCTGGTTTGCTCGCTTGTATTACGTGCTGCTGCAGTCTGAAAAAGCTCTCATGCCGCCCGGGCCTCCAACTTCAAACCCATCAAAGCAATCCCCGCAGCATGGGTGGTTCTCTTCCATTCCTGCTCGGCGGAGATAATGAAGTTGCCCGTGGCCGACTCGCCCCCTTTGACGTGAACACCTGGGGATCGTTCTACATTAGGCTCAGCACTTGCTTATGCCTCACATAGGAATGCAGACTCAAGGGAGCCCTGATGTGGAACAGCCTCACCTGTGATGATGCCGGAATCCAGGCTTCCGAAGCCAAGGACATGGCTGACGTTGACACCGGCAACATCCACGGTGCCTGCAAAGCCCCACACTTTCTCCGTGTCCCTTGGCTGTGGCAGTTCTGCACTTTTTTTGGAAATCTCTTTGAAGAACACAATCTCCGCAGACTTGCAGACTTGCACAAAATACCGTGGTGAACAAAGGGAGAGGTTTCCTAACCCTCCAAGGCCTGAGCCAAGAAGACGAAGTGCCCTACGCGTCAAATGCACGGGGGACCCCTCCTTTCACCGCAAAAGCCCCACTCCTTCGGAAGCCCAATGCTGCTCAGAAAAAGGGCTCTCAAAAAAAAACAAAAGAGGGGCCCCCGGGCAAACTCTAAGAAATCCGAAGACCAGGGACATGGAGTAGTCACCGGCCGCCTCCACACGCTCAAACGTTTCTGTGACGCCCACATTGCCAGAGACTCCCACCAGGCTCCCCACCCCAGTAGCCTGAGTATTATCCGGGGTCAGGAGTCCGGTTTTCCTGTCGCCAACATAACTAGGAAATAGGGCTTGGAGGTGTGGCTTCATAATTGCCTCCCGAAGTCAGATACTGGCAACGAAATAGTTCCACATGAACCCTTAACTCCAGGCCCGGAAGCCAGGACTCCGGCGCCGGAGGCTGCCAGAGCAGTGCCGAGACCTTAACAATACAGCTACTGTTGGCTTGAGGACTCGGGGCTCAGTGAGGCTGTGCTCCGAACGGCTCTTCGATTCAATCACTGCAACTTGCAACCATTCATGCGCCTCCAGACACGACTGAGGTCCGTGCCTGCCCTGAGTTGAACACCGTCCTCGTGAGAGCTGCGGGTGACGGTCGTCTCTGCCAGCTGCCCGGAACCATAGCGATCTCGCTGGCCAAATGACACCATGCTGCCACCCGCAAATTCCATGCCTTTCCTCCCTTCTTCGTTGATGACCTTCGTGGGGCAAAGCGGCACTCCGGCGCCTGCCAGCACGCTTCCGGCAGCCTGCACGACTGCCCCTTTTCCTGTGGCCTGTGCTGCTTTCGCGAGACGCTCCTGGCACGAACCGCTGGAAGCGGCAAAGGCTCCCAAGGCAGAGCCAGCCACGCTGGCCACACGCCCGGGGCCGAGGACGCCCGAAACGACCTCTTGCGATGCCGACAGCGCCAAGGATGCCGTTGCGGAAGCAGCCGCCCGGTCCAGCTTCCCCTCGCCGCCCCCAAGCATCGCCACGCCACCGGCAGCAGTAGCTTCCCCAAGCACTGCTCCGGCAGCCTTGCTACCTGCGACCTTCCCGACCACCTCGCCAGCAATCAAGCCGACCACACCGACAGCACCCTGTTGAAGAACCTGCGCACCAGCGCCCTTCAGTGCTTGAGCGGCGTCTTCATCGCAGCAGAAGATCCGCTCTTCGTTGGCACGCCGCATCTCAAGCCCTCCCACCTCGATACCCCTGCCAGCTGCATCTTTGACCTCCTGTCGGACACCAATGCTCCAAGAAACATCTCCATCAAAGTGGGCCTTCCCAGAGGACCGATCCACAGTTCCTAAGCCTTCCTGGGTGGTGCTGAGGAGCAGTCCGTCGGCTCTCTCCACCACCTCCCCGGTTGTGCAGTCGAGCATCACCTGAGGAAAAATAGGCTAGGCAAAGGCGCTTCAAGGGTTACGGGGAGCTTTTGGACTAGCAAGAGCCTTGCCCACCTCTTTAGAACCGAGTAAGTTCTCTTGCGCATGCTTGAAGCTCAGCTCTTGCGACGCCACTTTCTGGCCCAAGACGCGGAGTTCCTCCTCGGCTCGGGGGACCCTGTGCATATCGGCAAGCAGCTCGTCGGTTTTCGAACGCTAACTGATAGCTATGCTAACTGAGCAAGTGCAAACAAACACACACCTTGGAAGCCTTAGATCACGCGAGGCTCCTCCACCGTCTGTGTTGTGCGACTGCCACAAAGAGCAGCCTTCTCATGTTCCTTGCTACTGACTGTCGCGTGGCCAGTGTCCAGGTTCAGCTTCTCCACTCCTGAGACTTCTGGCATCAGGGGCTTGGAAACAAAGTCACGCATGAACACGGTCAAGCAGAGTCAAGCATACAGTTCTCTGCAAGGCGCCCACGACATCCACACCACCAGCGAAGCCATGGACTGCCTCCATATGCTGCGAGTAGCTGCCATCGGGTCGCTGCACCAGGTGGGCGCGCTCCGTGACTCCAATGTTGCCCGAGATGCCCACCGCGCTGCCCAGTCCCGAAAGCAAAGCGCTCGGGTTGCCAGATGCCACAAGCGCTGTGCCCAAGCCTGAGCCAGCTGCCCCACCAACACCAACACCACTCAACGCTGTCTGATAAAGCAAACCCAAAAGTGGCGCATCAACCAATGACTAAGGTCCGTGCCTGCCCTGACCTGAACACCCTCCTCGTGAGAGCTGCGGGTGACGGTCGTGTCTGCCAGCTGCCCGGAACCATAGCGATCTCGCTGGCCAAATGACACCATGCTGCCACCCGCAAATTCCATGCCTTTCCTCCCTTCTTCGTTGATGACCTTCGTGGGGCAAAGCGGCACTCCGGCGCCTGCCAGCACGCTTCCGGCAGCCTGCACGACTGCCCCTTTTCCTGTGGCCTGTGCTGCTTTCGCGAGACGCTCCTGGCACGAACCGCTGGAAGCGGCAAAGGCTCCCAAGGCAGAGCCAGCCACGCTGGCCACACGCCCGGGGCCGAGGACGCCCGAAACGACCTCTTGCGATGCTGACAGCGCCAAGGATGCCGTTGCGGAAGCAGCCGCCCGGTCCAGCTTCCCCTCGCCGCCCCCAAGCATCGCCACACTACCGGCGGCGATTGCTGCAGAAGCGACGTGCAAGGGAGCCTGTGGTAGACCGTCACTGGCCCGCTCAATCTTTTCCTTCGCAATCAAGGCCCCGACTTGTGCTGCACCTTGCGCAGATGCTCGGCCCAGGCCAGACAAGATGGCTTCGTTCTCTTGCTGCTCAGAAATGTACAGCCGCTGCTCGTTTTCCTTTCTGGCTACAAGAGCTCCCACCTGCGAAGCAGAGGGGATTCCAGGCTCGAGGATACAAGGCTGCCAAAAGACTAAGAAAATGCCTCGCAATCCACCTATCGATCTAGCTCTCTACATCCGACTGTTCGTCTACCCGTACATCAAGGTGGTTCTTGTTTGCCTGGCTATCACTACCTTCTATATCTCACATGTTTTGCTCCTTTTCTCTCTCTCTCTCACTCTCTCTCTCTCTCTTCTTTCGCCAGGCTGGGATGAGAAAAATCCGTCCCCATCGCACGCTTTAGCGCCCCCGACTGTTGTGGGGCGATTGGTGCAATCGGCAAACTCCACCGAGGCAAAGACACCATTCGAGAGGGCTTCTCCTACAAAAAGGTAAAGGGTAACCAACCAGAAAAGTGTCTCTCTGTCTCCCTCTCTCTCTCTCTCTCTCTCTCTCTCTCTCTGTCTGCCAAGGTACGCCTTCCCATCCCGCTGGTGCACCTATTATCTTTCTCTTTCTGCCTTCTAAGTTTACCTTCGCTAATTTCCTTTGCCGTGCGCAGGATATCACCAGAAAAAGGACCCCGTCTCTCGACCTGTGCACATGCTACAGGGCTAGCAGGAATCGCAAGGCATGATGCGAACCTCCACACCCTGGCCGATAGCCACTTTTACCTCGTCCCGCAGCTCATAGCTCGTTTTCTCACACTCCACCATTCGAGTTTCCAGCGTCTTCTTGTCCAACTCCCCACGGCCTGACTGCCGGATCTGAAAGAGCTCGCCCTTGTTGGACGTCACCTTGGGCTTCAAGCAACTGGAAGCCAACAGCCCAAGTACTGGATCAGGGCAACACCCCTCCAAACGCGAAATGGAGGCTGCAAAGGAGCTGTTTCATAGAATTCGGAGTGGCCGATGGGTGCATCCACAGGGCTAGCATTCTTGTACTTGGTCGTCTTTGTGCCATCCTCTAGGACTCTAGGAGTTGGGAGCTCAGCGGCGAAGGACAAAAGGCTATGTCGGAAATCAGGGTGAAAACTTGAGGCTTCTTGGTGGCTTGGGGCCTGAACGCCGGCACAGGCATGGATCTCTGACCATCAACCTGCCTTCAGTTTGAGAACACCCAAGCTCGACCCTCAGAGAAGCTCCTCTACACTCTAACAAAAGGGCCTCAATAATTGGAATAGGGTGTTGGGGCCCATTATACTATGATTATGATCAGGAACCCCAGAAGAGTATTGGTGATTATCTAGGCCCCTATGACACATTGGATGTTGTTTTGGTCTTGGGCTTGGAGTTTCGGGGTGACACATCCTTACATGCGACAGGGAGAAACAAGACCTTCTGTTCCTGGCCCAGTCCTTGGTCTTCTTCTCTGCTGTGTAGTCGATCTCCTCCATCCCATCTGAACGACAGTTGGTCTTGACCTGGGGGTCGTTCGAGCTTGTTGTTTTGTTGATGGGCCCCTTCATGGGGTGGAAGGAACCTTGTAAATCCAATCTGTAACTTTTGGACACGACAACTCAAGCGTCGAAGAAGCCGTCGCACCTCTACGTGCTCTCCCTGCTGGTTCGTGGTAGTCAAAGTGCCACCTCCTTCGACGATGCCTCCCTTTTTGATCTGAGCAGCTTCTGTTTGCTCTTCTTGAAGAGGATTCTCGCGTGGCGAGCCTGTCTTCGGATTCTTCCACTCCGAGCGCTTCTTGTTGCCTGTAACGAGCCCGACTGGCGGCGCCTTCGTGCCTTTAGCGAACTTGCCCTTGTGAGGGCCCTCAAGCACGTGTTGGCGATTCGATTTCTCGTTGTACTTCGCGTATGTTTCACCATCGACTTTGCAGTTCTCCTTTTTGCAAGGCTGCGTCGGGCCCCAAGCATTGAAGATGCCCTCCCGGATCACCTCCACGTGCACACGCTTGTTGTTGCCAGGCAGCACCACTTCTGTGCAGAAAAAGTCCTTGCCCACACGGTCGCAGATCTTTGCCGGATCGGTTTCTCCGTACTTCTCGGCCAGGGCCCTGGAAAGGGGAAACACTTGAAAGAAGCAACGAGCAAAATTGCGCTTACAACTTACGACCGGGCAATCCGGCTTTCCCAATCTAGGCCTCTGAACTTCGGGTAGCTCCTCATGGCCCAGCCCATGCTTCTCGGAGAGTATGTGCTCCGCACGCGTCTCCTTCTGACCACTGGGCGTCGGTGCGATCGGCACAGCCGGCCGCTCCTGGTCCTTTCCAGCCTGCTCCTGAGGCTGTGTCTCATCGCCGGCAGAATCATCACCTGGAACGCGCTGAGGTGCTCGGGTGAACGGAGCTGGGAAGTTGTTCTGAAGTCCACTTTGAACCCTCTTCGATCAAACTGCACGCATTGTGGCAACGACTTTTGTCCTCGTCCTCGTGATTAGGTCCCTCATGAGTAACATGTTTATGGTTGTTGAGCATCGCCAAGGACATCCTGATTCAGCCTCGGCCTCGACTCTCAACTTTGATAAATTAAATACAAACAAACAAACAAAACTCAACGAACCTCAGAAGACCCCGAAGAATCGCAGAAGATTCCACAAGACCTGCATGTGACCCTTCCACAAGCGCCCAGCAGTCTGCATCAGTCTGGTGCCCTGTAGTGTTCAGTAGAGTAGATAGTGTTTTTTCAGACTTGAAGGTTGCATTCAGGCATCAGTTCTCAGCGGCCTGTACACACGGGGTCGGAAAAGTACCTCGAAATTTGCGGCTGTCACACCGTAATCCTTCAAACTTAGCATTCGCCAAAGCCTCTAAACCCCGCGACCTGGCCCCAAATCCACACCGGGGCTCAGGCCGAAAACTTAAAGCACTTCATTTTTGGACGGGTCGCCTGGCTTTTGGGCCGGCATCAGGGAGAGGCGCAGCCGGCTAACGCAAGGCCCTTGAGCCCAGCGTCTGGTGTGGCAGCTAAGGCTAGAAAGCCCTCGGAAAACTTACAACGCGACGCCCAAGCCGAAATGGATTTCGGCCCAGTTCAGGGAGTGCAAAGGATGCTTGGGTCCCTAAACCCTCAACCCTATAGAACGACAGAGACCCCGAACTCAACGGTTTAGGGTTTGCGGTTTGGGGTTTAGGGCTTAGGGCTTAGGGTTGAGTGAGTGAACAGCTCCTTCAAAAGTCTGCCTCCCGAACGTCTCCTAACCCGAGAACCAGTTTAGGCCTCAATGCCTGAAAGCCCTCAGCCCTACCCTTGCCGCCCGTGACGGTTCAGGCCCTCAAAACACCTCAAAAGCCTCCCTCGCCCCGCCGAGCAATCAGAAACCCACAATAGTCCAAGTCCGAGCGCTTGAAAACTCAGTTTCCGACCTCCAGAACCGGATTAACAGAGCCCTAAACCCTCGCGACCCTAAACCCTAAACCATCATGATAGCCTAGCAGCCTCAAAAGCCTAGCACCCCAGCAACTCCGAGGCACACCCTGGAACCCAAAACTTTAGACACCTGAAGACCAACAATCCTTCAATGCAGGGGCCACACACATGTCACATGAGAATAGCGGTTTGCCGTAGTTCATAGTAGGGAACCCCAACAAAAAGGCTCAAGGGATACGGTTTAGTCAATTGTTCTTGAAACTGTGATGACGGGCGTCCACAGCCTACCTCTACAGGCGCACACCACGGCTTAGGTTTTAGGGTTTAGTTTAGTGTTCTTTCCCACCCTACAATCCCTTGAGGCATTACCAAACTCCCGGAAACACAGCCTGGAACCTCCGCGGAAGGCTTTGAGAAGCCCAGCCTGGAACACCTGAGGCACATGGGTAGCTCTCTGCCTACATTTCAATTATGGGGTTGAGGGCTTTGGCGGTTTAGGGCTTGGGCTTGCGGGTTTCAGGGCTTAGGATTTGGGATTGGGGTTCCGGGTTTGGGGGTGGAGGTTGGAGGTTAGGGTTGGAGGTTAACAGCTTAGGGCGTTAGGGTTTAAAGTTAGGGTTTGGGGTGAAGGTTTAGGGTTGTTCAGGCTTGGGGGAACCCCAAAAACAGATGCAGCAAACCCTAAACCCTTAAACCTTGACTGTTTAGCTGGTGGCTCCAACTCTGCTCCTTGGATTTACATGGCTTTCCGTGCTTGGAATAGTCAGGGCTTGGGCAAGAGTCGGGACGTTAGGTGGGGCTAAAGAATTCTCGAGATCTTTAGACTCTCAATCACCCGAGGCCCCGGAACCTCAATGAAACCAACCCGAAACTCCAAACCCTCAAACCTGGACCCTGAACTCGAAAGCCAAAGCAGTTCACCAGTTCAGCCCGTTGGGGCCTTGGGCTTCGAAGGCTTTTTCTGCTTCTGCGTCGGGTTTCTTCGCACCGCAGGTCTTGAAGACGTGGATTTCCATGGATACATGGGTCTAAACAAGCAGAGTAGAGGAGCTTGTTGCCTAGATTGTGGTGCGAGAGGCCCTGGCCTGAACCCTTCAAAATCCCCAAAACCAATCCCCCAAACCGTAACTCGGGCTCAGCCTGCCGATAGAGCCCGAAGAAGGAAGAGTGGACATCCTCGTGGCCCGTGTCTCATGAGTCTTCTCTTTGAAAGTGCATTGGGCCCCTTCACTCACGTTCAGAGATAATCCACGGATGGATGTGCATCGAAACAGAACATCTGTCCTTGCCCTGACGGTGCTACTCCTCGTCCCTGCTTCGACTTCTCTAACGTTATTTTAGTTTCAGGGCCTGTTTCGTCGCCTGCACTCTGCCAGTAGAACTCCCACCCTCGTTCAGTTCCGAGAATGTTCGTTACCCTGCGGTGGCAGTAGTATTCGTCATCTCTGTAGCAGGAGCGGCGACTGCAGCAGCAAGGGAAAAGGAGCGGCAGCAGAAGAAGCAGTAGCAGTAGTATTAGTAGTGCTGGTAACGGTGTCAATTGGTGGTGGTGGTATTGGTGGTGGTGGTGGTGGTGGTGGTGGCAAGAACGACTACAGCAGCAAAAGAAGGGGCAGTGAGAGAGGTCAGAGCAGTGAAGCAACACAACGAAGCAGAAGAAAAAGCATGAGAAGAAGAAGAAGACGAATCGCAGAGCAGAGAAGCAGCAGAAGCAAACAGAAATCAATCAAAGCACAAGTCACAGAAAGGAAGGCAGAAGCAAAGACGACAGCCGTCGTGACACCGTGACTGCGGAATGACTTCTGACAACATCAATCCCAGATCCAGGCATGGCATACCCAAACCCCCTGGGAGCCCTTCCCAGAGACCAGGCCTTGGCGGCCAGTGTCATGGCCTCGATACGGCAGTGTCGATGTGCTTTGCTGTTCAACCCATCGCGAGGCGATGACTCGGTGTCTAAAGCTTGGCATCTACGAGGCTCAGGGAATGAGGCGTTGAGGGAGGAGGGGCCTGACGCTTTTGAGATCAGCTCTCGCTTGCGTGGAAATGGCAGGAAGGATATGAGGAACGAGGCAAGCCGAGTGCAAGCTAACAAGGCCTCGTCTGTACAATTGTCCTCACAGTTCTCGGAAAAGCAAGAATGCCCTTGAACTTAAAACACCCCCTAGGAGTTCGAAGCCCGACGCAGATGTTGTTAAAACCCAGGCACCCCAAACACCCCAGGGGCCATGCATTCCGCTGCGGTGTGAGTAGACCCACCACCAAGGGCCCACCCACCTCAACGCCGGGAGCTATTCTGTGGCGCACGAGGCACCTCTCCGGGCTTGAAGGGTTCACATAAACCCTATAAACCCTAATCAATTGCCTGGGCACATGCTCTTTGTGGAACTTCAGGGTCTGGGCCAGTTCGGGGCATTAGTGCTTTGAGCTCCCAGGCGTAAAGCTCTGCCATCCGGTACCGATTTCATGACTTTGGACGGTCGTCTAAATCAGACAACTCAGCGTTCCTTCCTACCCGGGACGGACTCAGAAGTTGCGACTTTGTTCAAGAAGATTTCGCACCTCAACCCTAAAGGCCCTGAACCCCTCAACCCTCCCTAAAACCCTCAAAATGCCAAGCCCCATCTCAATGCGCAAGGGTGCGCTCTTCAGGGCCCCAACCACTCCAGAGAGCAGCTCGGCATTCCTTCGGCTCTTTAGAATAGGGGGTGAAAGGCTTAGAGTTTCGGCGCTTCCTGGGTTTCGGTTGAAGGTACAGGGTTTGTGCAAGGTCTCCTCTGGGGTTGCAGGGTTTTTTTTTAGGGGTTGTAGGGTTTAGGGTTTAGGGCTCTTTGCCGGGGTGCTGGATCGCAGACCATGCGTCTGTTGTCAAGGGCTCTTGTTCCAGGGAGGCTGCCTATTGAGATTGGGTCGCAGCTGTGCTAAACGCTTACAGCTTCAGGCTGGCGTCATTGCTGATCAAGCCCTACCATGAGAAAGCATTCTGAAAACCCGCAACCCAAACCCCGTGAACCGGAAGCCGCCTGCATGCTTAACCACAAAATGCTGAACAGTAAACGCTTTAAACTCCGCGATACGCTAAAAGCAAAACGGCGGTCAACCCTGGTCGGCAACTTTGAGCCCGAAGCTTGAAAAGAGCAGGAAACCATCGTTGCCAGTCGGGACTGACCTGGTTCATGGAGCTCTTGCGGGCGGTTGGAATGTCGGGTGCAAAGAGGGGCTGAACCCAACCTTAAACCCTAAAGCCGGCTTTAGGGCCTAGACCCTAAGTCCCAAAGCTCGAACCCCAAACTCCTGAATCTGATTCACCAGACCCCAAATCCGCATCCCGTAACCCGAGACCTGGCTTGGGATTCGGATCTTTTGGGTTTGGGACGAAGCGCGACCGCAGGGGCTCAGAGACTTGGTGCGACTCTCCTTCAGTGTAGGACTTGGTGGGTCTAGTGATGGGTTCAAGATCTGGGGCGTAGGGGCTTTACTTACAGAGTTCAGAGGGTTGGCAGGGGCTGTTTGTTTTGAGCCCCCTATGTTCTGACTAAACCCGAAACGCTAACCCCTCGAAGTGGTGCTGGGAAGCAAAACCCTGGAGATCGGACCTGGGGGATGCTGGCCTCCATGATACTGCCAGTGTGAGCCTATCCTACTAGCCCAAAGCAGTCTACACCGTGAACCCTCAACCCTAAACTCCTAGGGGTGGAGTGCTTAGTGATTTGAATGAGAAGTCGGAGTATAGGGTTCCGAATCCACGGGATTTAGGCTTGTGCGGTTTTTGGGAATTCGGATTTTGGGTCTTAGGTCCCGAGTCTAGTTTAGCGTTCAGGGATTATCAGGATCTAGGGTTTGGGGTCAACATCTTTACATGAATCAAAGGGTGCGCGCATGCGAAGCCCACGGGAGTGCCAATGTCGTTGGTAAAAACTCAACAGCGACCCCTCCCTTACGACTGAGACAAACTCAGGTCTGCGTGCTTGAGACAATACTTCCATGATTGCAATCCCACCCTAGACCCTTACCCTCCAATCCCAACACAACCCATGATCAAAACTATGAACACCCAGTGAAGCCAGCAGAGAATAGTTGAGGCAAGGGCTGTCTTCGACCTCGCAAGGGCACCGGGGATCTGCTGGCAGCTTTTGGGGTTCCCGCGGCTAAAGCTCTGCTCCACGCGAGACCAAGTTTCCAGGGTCCTTTAAGGAAAACCCTATCTTTCTCAGCCGGGCGTCATGTCGCCACAGAGCGTCGGGCCGTTCGGCAGGCGAGGCTGGGCCTCCTCAGAGTTCGCACATTCTGGAGGCTTCAGATGCCTAGGGCCTAGGGCCTAGACAAGATGCCCTGATTCCTAAGCTTGATCCCGAGGGCCTGAACCCTGCAAAACCTCGAAAACCTTACAACCTGAACGAAGCCACACCAACTTTAAGCGCAAAAATAGATGCGATGATCTCTGCCAGTAGTGAAAACTTGCTGAAATTCGCTGGGGCGTTATAGTTCAGGGTCGGGGCTTTAGGGTTTTGGATTTCCGACCGAAGTTATGCGGCTCAATCCCTGGCCGCTGTCTGGAGGATTTCGGGCAAAAGGTTTGCAAATTTGGACACTAGGGCTCGGGTCGAATGTAATGTAGGGAGTTGAAGACAATAGCAGGACGGCACCCGTTGCTGGCGTACAAGGCTAGGGTGCGACGGTCCACAAAAAATCGAATGACGACCCAGGGAATTCGTTTCAGCATGCCCACCTCGACCAGCATTTTGGGTGTACGGCACGAAGTCAGGATCCGTGCAATGCCCCTCAGCACGCACTCCTCTGCTTTGCCGACAAAGTTGCCTACAGACTCTGGTCATTGGCACTGTGCTGTAGTATGGAAGCCTCGTATCTTCTGACACGAGATCTGCACCGTGTGCGCATGCAATTGCTGGGCCCAAATTGCTGCAGCAGGCCTGTGGATATCTACGCGCCTCGCTGTCAGTGCTCCTTACTAGGGTTTGTTACGGGAACATGTTTGTGCACAGATGTACACAGGGCCCTGGGATCCAGTAGGCGCATGTGCCGACGGTAGAGAGAGTATCTCTCTTCTTTTGCACGCGGCGCTCGTCGACGAAACCCCGCATCCCCGGTGTTTTCGGCTAGTCCTGCAAGCTTTGCGATCTTTGTGGGCAAGCATCGAAACTCGGACCCTACAACCCCCCATATCGCAAAACGTGGACTGCTGGGAAACGGAAGCTCGTCAGGGGCCAGGGTCGTTGTCCAGCAGCGTTCGGGCAAGGAAGTGCTCCCTCCTGGGTGTGGAATGAAACTCTACAAACACCCGACACTTAGTAACCCTTGTATGGGGCAGCGGGCGCATAGGGCGCCGTGTTACTCCTGGGTTTTCTCGCATATCCAATACATTTAGGACGATTCCATGGGGTTGGGGTCGGGCGTGGAAGCGGGTGGAGTGGATAAGGAGAGGGGTGCTAACGGCAACCATGCCCAGAACTCTGTATTTACAGAGTTTTCGCCATTTCATGTTGCTGAAGGATGTTGTACATTTTGCATCTCTGGCATAAGACGCACTGTCACAAGCGGTGTGGGCATGCCCAAAACATCAGTATTTACAGCGACATAGAGCACAACGATATGGCGATAGCAATGATGAAGATGATGATGATCGCTACGAGACGATAATGGCTGAGTGAAATCTTGTACAACTAACAATAGTTTCCGGCAAGCGCTACAGCCCTGTTTTTCTTGACAATCACTATAAAACCTCGGTTTCCTCAGCTTTAAGAACGCGGCGCCCTATGCGACCCGTATAAAGAATTCTTATAGTACCTTGTAAGTCAGGTTGGAGCTAAGAGGCACCCGTAAACCTACGAATATAGCGCGACTCAGCCTTGGGTATATGGGTTTGGTATGGATGTCGGGGGTTGGACTTCACGCCAAGCATGTTCCTCTGAATACTTCAGCCCCGTAATGCGACATCACCAAGATGCGACATCACCAAGCCTGGATCAAAGCCCCTCGGAGTCAGCTGCCTTGCATCCGCGACTCGAACCCAACACCCGGAATCCTCCGAACGTCGAGCCCCACAACCGACAAGCCTCAAGCGACAAAGGCCCAACCCCTCGACTCCCCCCTCTCCAAAAAAAACGCCCAGAAGAAGCCCAAAAGAACGAGAGCCCCTGGGGCCCTGGGCTCCCGGCGCAGTATGGAGGTGGTGGATGACAGGAACGTTCCTCCGCGGAAGCTTTGGAGAGCTAAGGGCTTTGTGGGGCCGCCAAGGCTTGACGATGTATCGCACTGGAGAAGCTGACGAATCTGTGAGCTTCTCTTTTCGCCATGCGGAGTCTGGATGAGGAGAGTCACCAGAGAATTGTAAACGCGAGTTGATGCCACGAAACACGCTGTTGCGAAGAAGAAAAGCTGTCGTAGCCCGGCAAGGCCCATATGTACTACGGCTCTCCCATGCTCTCCCCCCAGGCCGGGCACAGAGGCCGGGGGCCTCCCATCCCAGAACTTCAGGCAGTTCTTCTGCACGGCTTCGATCGGAGACCGGCGGCCTTAGTGCCATAAAGACTTCCACCCTCGACCCCAAGCCCGAAAGCCCTGAGCCCAGAGAGAGATCTTAACTCCACCGATTCGAGAACTGCAACTAGGAGGCAGTAGGCGCCAGCCGCTTCGCTGTCCTTCCGTGCCGCTCGAAGGTTTAGGCTTGAGGGTTTTGGCTTGTTTCTGGAAGGGTGGAGATGTACCAAGTGTTCTCATGGCTTTCTTTGGAGTTCAAGGTGCTTCCTTGCAGGTACAGGGTGTTGACTTTCAGGGCCGAGGCCTTGTAGGATCTTGGGCCTTGGCTTTGGCATGGCTGAGGGCTTCGAGATCAGTCGCAATTCCATGCGGCCATCGGTTTCCGCAGTACCATCTGGGGAGAGTCTCCATTGCCCTGGTTTTGAAGGTAGTCGCGCCGACAGCCTGGACTTAAAGGACATGCGATCCCAAAACCAGACCCCTTTGGGCGGTGGGCCTGCAGCCTGCCGATAGCAGCCAGCTCCTGAGGGAGGGAGCCGCGAGGTCCGCGAGGCTGCGGGGCTTCTGGGGCCGACTCTTCAAAGAATCAGGGGGCCCGGGGGAGAGATCAGTAGCTACAGTGCTACACTCTGCCGTGGTCTGTCAAGAAGCCTGCCCTTTTCAAGCCCGAACGCCGAAAGGCCCAAGTCTCAAAGCCCTACCTGTAATCCAGGAGAAGCCGCAGAAAAGCCACGAAAGATCGAAGCCGCAAGCCGAAATTGGCGAGTCCTGAAGTGCGGTTAGCTCTCCTTCCTCGTGCTGCCCGTTGATCCTCGGGTTGCAAGGCTCGGGGGGCTTCGTAAGACAAAGCTCGAAGCCTCAAATAAGAAATCCCCAAACCTAAACCCTCAATCCTGTTACTTAAGCCCAAACTCCCTAAACTCCGAAACCCTCATCACTTTCGCCGAGGGGCGGGTTCTGCTGCATCTCCCAACAGCCCAGCGGAAAGGCCTGGTAGACCAAACCCCCAAACCTATGCAAACACGGACCCTAACAGTTCTTGAGCGGAAGGGTCCGGTTGTGGTCAAGATGCTACGAGGGAGTTTCAGAAAATAGAAGGCCAAAAAATATGGAACCCCTACATAACAGGATCCTTACCACGAGGAACCCTCAACGATGCTCCAGTTTTCTGAAGCTGCTACCTCTACATCCTTAATTATGCAGATTTTGGCATCCTGCAATCAGAAAGACGAGACATGCAACCCCCAAACACCGAACACTCTATCTAAAGCCCTTCCATCCAAAACTTCGACACTCGCCACGACAACAATTCCGAGGAATCCGAAACCCCAGAACGCTAGCAACCCCAAAACACTATAACACTACGTCTCAGAATAAAGGAAGCCAAAACCCTGACCGTGCCTGCCCATGTCGATTCTTCGCAAGCTGGCCGCAGCCAGAAGCCCCGGGAAAGGCCACCTTCGTTGGGTCTTCGAGCTTTCAGTGAGGGCAGGTTAGCTTTGGTCGGGGCCGAGGGGCGGATCTGTCTATAGAATATTTGGAGTTTACGGTTTCAAGGTTCAGGGTGGCTAGATGAGTTCGAAGCTTCTGGAGAGGCGATACTCACTCCGAGCCAGCCAAGCGTTTGCATGCCCAATGAAGTCGAAAGGCGTCGGAGAATATGGGTTGCCTCAGGTTTCGGCCGCTTAAGCCCGAAGTCCTGACCCCCCCCCCCCCCCCCCNNGACCCCCCCCCCCCCCACACCCCAGAACTCGAATCCCAAATCCTGCGGGGCAGAGCCCAGGCTCCCAAACATGAAGATGAGGCTCCACGGCTTCACATATAAGCATGGGGCTTTGGATGAATGTAGTAGCATATACCGTCTACCCTGCGGCCCCTATGTCCTATGTAAGCCCCCCAAGAGCCAGATGCGCGAATCCTCAAAGCAAGGGAACCCTACAAACGCCCTCCACCCGCCTTCTGCTGCAGGGGAGGCCTCGGGATGGCGCTGCACTTGGGGCGGCCGCAGAAACCCCTGCTGATCCCGAGCCAAGAAACCTGGGCATGAGCCTCACATCAGAAGGCCTGCTGACTTAACTGCTGCCTTCGCGGACGTGAGCTCCGCCGTCGGGATTGGGTTCCGAAGTACAGGGGCTCATCACGTGAAGGGGGAACCGAGATCCGCACAAGACATGCTCAGCCAGGGCCGGATAGATCATGTCCTCTCCCGTTGGGAGCTTGCAGGAAGGGCTTCGGAAAGATGCGCAAGAAACACAGCTGCCTCCATACGCCGACAACCCTGAGGGAAGTCCTGGGAGCAGTGCTCGGGCCACTCCATGAGGCCCTTCATGAACCTCAAGCTGCACTCAGGAGCGGCTTTGGGCTTACAAAGAACAGCTCAGCAAGAATTTTCCTGGTCTTCCAAGGGTGCCTAAATTTTGGCTTCTCTTGGCGTCCCGACAGACACCCCACCGCACTCCGAAGCCTTTTGATCGGAGTGAAATCAAACCCCGCAAGCCGTCTGAAAACGCCGCACACGCACCTTTCAAACCAAACCACTCGACAAAACACTCGACAGGAAACCCCAAACCCCAAAACCCTTAAGATCCCTCAAGCTTAAGCTCTAAATCCTCAAGCTCTCAAGCTTCGCATGCTAAACCCCTAGCCCCGAAACCCCTGCTGGCATCTTTTGAATTCGAGTGGCATGGGGCACCCGACGGCACGCCCCCCCTCCTCGACCGCGTCCGCGACGCGGCCGAGGTTGGCCCAGTTAGCCTTCAGCACCTGCAGGGAGAGTTCATGCTTCTTGTTGGTAGTTCAGGGGTTGCTGGATGCGAGGCCTGAGGGTCTTGGACTCTTGCCATTGAGGCATGAAGGATTGAGCCCCAGTGCAGAAACAAAAACGAAGCTTTTCCGACATACCTTCGCAGGTGGACTCAGACACACAATCATAAGCCCTGGCCTGGACGTATTTCCTGTTGAAGACGAAAGCATTGCCCCACCTTGGCTTTGAAGAAAAGCAGTTTTGGGCACTGCGACCTCTACACTTGCATGTCTCTCCTGAGCCCATAGCAGATCCCCGAATCCTCAACTCAGAACTACCCCTGAAATCCTTTCCAGCATGCCTTTCCAAAAAAGGAACAGGCCGGGAGACATGAGCATAATAGGCCCCTCCACACCCGAGCTGTCCTCCGAGCCTTCCTGGCTTGATCCCCAAAGCATCTTGTGAGCTTAGAGATCTTTTCGGCCTAGGAGGTGCAGGGTTTCGGTTTTCGGCTCTAGGCTTCGGGGCTTGGGAACCCTGGAGTGTATAGGGGTTACGGTTAGCAAGTCTGCAAGAATCTCCCTCTGCCCCATGGTCCGAGCTCGCGCCATGCATGCCGAGCCGGAGAATGCAGTAGCAAACGGAGCGGCAGCTCGGAGCACAGCGTACTCTCAGCGCTACAGTATGGGACTACACTTGTAGATAGTATGCAGCCGCTTTCTGACTTGCCTCCATCACCCTCAAATACTCGAGGATGTTCTCCTGCCAAGATGCAGATCGGGCAGACATATGATACAGGCTCAAAAAGTCACCACAAGCAAGCTTAAGCAGGGACTCGATCTCCTTTGTCTTGCTTCTCAATGTCGCTTCACAGCCGCCCAAGGGGACTTGGTGCTTCCACTTATCTACGACCACACCGCTAGGGAGAGGTTTAGGCTTGGGATTCTTTCATGCACTTCTTGATGAGCATTTAGGGTTTTGGGGCCAAGCAGACAGCACTATCCGCGTTTTGTCCCCATGTAACAAGACCCCATTCGAATCTTCAGCCCTCCATATTAAACCCTTTTAAACCCTAAAACCCTACAAAACCCGACAACAGCCCCTGCAAATCCTACTTGCGGGCCCTGCCCCGCAGGAATTATTAGGGCCCCCCCGGTCTTCTCCCAAACCGGCCCTTCAAAGCGCCGGGGAATCCTTGCCTTGGCTCGGGACGGGGAAAGGAAGTGGTCCAACTCGGAGTTGATCAGCCAGTCCTTTCCGTGAGGAGTCCAGCGAGGTGAAAGAACAGCGTGAAAGGATCCATAAGGGCTCCACATAATCCACAAGGGTTTTTAAGAGGGCTCCAAAGCGGTTCTAGAAGGGATCTATACAGGCTCTCTAAGGGACCTTTAAGCGTTCTAAATGGGTTCCATCAAGGTTCCACATAAGGGATTTACAAGGTTTCTATGAGAGCCATAGAAGAGTTGAACGGCGGTTCTCTGCGAGGGCTTCTCGACGATTCCTTCACACTATTATACCCAAGGGCCGAGCGGCTTCACGTGTGAGGCATGAGCCTGTAAACGGCGGATTCTCTTCTTTGAAACATGTGAGGAAGTATCGCTTTGGAGCTGTTGGGGTGGTGCACCTTTGCATAAAAAATCGTCGGTTTGGCACAGCAACTGCAACAAAGGCTTACACTGAAGGCTTGCGAACGTTTAAACTCGTCCTCCAGGATCAGACACAGATGCCCTGCAGCATCGTAGTCTGGCAGGTTCTCTAGTCAGGTAGCATGCTGGATTAGACTGTTGCCTGGACCGCCTCAACTGAAGCTGCCATCGAACGCTACATCCCAAACCTCAGGATCAACACAACTATATCTTCTATGAAGCAGGAGCGTGGACCCGAATCCCTGCACTCCTCAGCCTCCTCTCCAAAACCGAAGCCGGGCCGCATACTTCTCCGCCATCCCAGATGAAAGGAGGTGGCTCCAGGCAGGCATAAGACCCACCATATTTCGGTGGTAGAGCCTGGGTATGCGGGCTGAGGCCACTAGGGCACACCATGGGGCTGCTTGAACTCTTGACAAGTTCAAGTTCTGTTTGCAAGACTTCAAACCCTGAGGGGCCCTTGGAGTGATTTCTTGGCATTCTTCGCAGCAGGCTGAGGAGTTAATCAAAGGTCAATCTCGAAAGCTTCTCTGTGAAGGCTCCACTGGTACTGCAGTGAACAAGGAAAGCTTAGCATCTTCGCTGTATCTTGATGGATTCCCTAAAAGTAGAATTCGTACAGCCCATACTCTAGAACTGCACTTTACACCCTAACCTCTTACCCCAGTTGCGCTCAGCCGAGGATCCCCTCCAAGCGACAGAATCCGAAGCTCGATTCCTGCAATGAGCACGACGACGAAGATATCCAGAAACCAAGAACCCTAAGCAGTTGCGACTACAGCTCCCAGCTGGTATCCGTGAACGTTTGCAATACATGGTAGCCCAGGATTTCAACCCGTCTGCTGCTATCGTGCAACGACATAAAGAAGTAACTATGCACAAAGGCAGGTCATCACCGTGCTAAGGTGCGCACCACTTTTCGTGGCTTCGATTCCTCGGAAGCAGAAGGCTCTAATTGCTGCGCTGTCGGAGGTCGTGTTTCTGATGGAGACAGCCATTGTGGTAATAGTCGTCGTCCTCAACATACCCCAAATCACCCTCATCACCATCATCATCATCATCATCACACCTGCGTAACCAGCTGGAGCAGTCGTAGCCGTAGCTGCGACAGCAGCAGCTGCGTCATTGTCGTCATGGTATGATGACAACTGCGATTTCGAGTTCTATCTTATGGACCAAAGACTAATCCTGCGCATGTGAACGGGAAGCTGTATCGTTCTCTATGAAAAAGCATTCATACTGCAGAATCACAACACACAAGTAAGTAGGGCAGTCGTAAACGCATCATAGACGCACAAACACGCACGTATCTAACGAAAAAGCGGATGAGCTCGATTCTGCAAACGAAACCTCGCAACATGATGTGCACTTGGCACCAGAGGTCGCGGCCTCTGATAGATTCAATTCTTGATGAAGTGGGAGTCTCGCCTAACTGTAGCTTGAATTTGTCGCATGTCGGGTGTCAAGGGGGTGCTCAAGCGCGAAGCAACAAGAAATGGCACGTTAATAAGAGCCTAGGGTGAGACTATGTCTGACCGGCTCATGCAAGCAATGAACGATTCGAGGCGGCACAGGTACTTCCAAAACCAATATTTACTCTCGTTTGGGGGTCGCAAAAATTTTCCTTTATGTATACTCCTTGTACAACTATACTACAGGTATACCCCCAAAATCCAATTCCGATGGCTTCACTCAGGCTCCAAATACTACATCTTGTCCTATGGACAATTCGATGTGCAGGCCGATGTGCGAGCAAGGATCAACTCCTGTCTCGGAACGGGAACTCGGACGAAGTCATCCTCGCCCTGTCCAGCCGGACTCTCTGTGTCTGTGAAGAACACGTGACCTCAGCTTCTGAACTCTAAACCCGAAAACCCAAGTGCCACTTCCAGTTTTGCTCGGGTCTCCCTCGAGCCATGCCTGGCCAATAGTTCACTGTGAACGACGCCCTGGATTAAAGAAGAAAGCATGCAAATCATGTGACATGGGGTCTGAACCGGGCTTGCATCTGAAAACTGCGCTCCAAATCACGAGGTCTAGTCTGGATTGAGATGCTGTCCACCGACCAGGGAGTATCGCAGAGCATCGGGCTTTTTGATGAGCCGAAAATGTGGTGCCAAGCTCAGTGCCGGGCCGTCGCATTTGTTGTATTGCCTGCGAACCTATCAGGGTTCTTTTGCGATTAGAGCCGCGACCTACACTTGCAGGGTTTTGGGGCCTCTGTGTTTCTGCGTGTCGGGAGTGGGCGGAAAGCCAAAGGACTCACTCTAGCTGGCAGGATGCAAGCAGAGTAGCGAAGGGCCTGGAGATGGAAATGTTGGTTCGGAGCAAACTCACGAAGAAAAAGCCGCACAATCATGACGATGCGGA
The DNA here is from genome assembly GCA_905231915.1 of Symbiodinium necroappetens. Lineage (NCBI taxonomy): Eukaryota > Dinophyceae > Suessiales > Symbiodiniaceae > Symbiodinium > Symbiodinium necroappetens. The sequence goes on along the minus strand of CAJNJA010071141.1, from coordinate 675 downwards.
GACAGAGATGCCGACATAAAACCGATTATAATAGAAGCACAATGGAGTAACTGTGGTTCCTACATGTCATACATGAAAGGCTCGCCAAGATCTCGATCCATCTCTCTCCAGTGACCTCCTGCAATGTACCCTCGTCGTCTTTGCGCCGAGGCGACCATGCAAAACAAAAGAGAGTCCTCGGATGCATAGGATGGGCTTGAAGAGTTCTGGGCCGAAGGTTCAAGGGTTTCGAACTGCCCAAACCTCTAAACTTTGAACCCTAAAACCTGAAACACTCCAATCCTCAACCACCATCACACCCTCAAACGCACAGAACCAAACCTGAATCCCCCAAAACCAAAGCCCAAATCCTGCAAGCTGCTTTCTGAAGGATGATTTTGTGTATACTTTCTTGTAACAAGGAAGCTGTATGTACGTATATATTTGTATGTATGCATGTATGCATGTATAAATGTATGCATGTATGCATTTATGCATGTGTGGATGCATGGATGTATGTACGTACCGCTGTATCTATCTATCTATGTATGTATGTATGTATGCCTGTCTGTCTGTCTGTCTGTATGTATGTATGTATGTATGTATGCATGTATGTAGGCTTGCTTGTATGTATAACATCAGGTATAAATATAAAAAAGATTGGATGCGGTTCCAGAGTCTGGATCTCCTGATTTC
>CAJNJA010071140.1:8279-51468 GCA_905231915.1 Symbiodinium necroappetens | reverse complement strand
TATGTATGCATGCACGCATGGATGCATGTCAGCGGTGTTGTTCTGTTGCCTGAGGTCTCCTAAGAGAATCGGGTTGCAGAGCTTGACGTGCCACAAGTTGCCCCGAAACCTCGCCTGCTGCGACGAGTGCGAGTGCTAAAATGTATGGATGGATGGATTTGATGGAGGTATGTGTGTCTCTATGTATGTATTTATGTATGTACGTATCTATGTATGTAGTTAGGTATGTATGTTGTAGGTAGGTAAAAAAAAGTGTATGGACGCTTTTGTGCAGGTAGTTGATGTATACAATTTACTATCACATTATGGCATATTTGTACATACATGTGCACTATATCTCAGGCTCGCCCCAGATGTACGTACATCTGCTGGGTCTGGTGTGAGCAAGCTTCGGACGCAGATCGGTCTTACGGGTGTTGATTTCACAATCATTCAATTCTCTACGGGCGATACAGGGAGTGCCCTAGACCTTGCCTCGACGTCGGCTGTATGAGTGCTGTATGCATGCTTTGATTTTGCTTGGCATCGCAACTTGTCACCAGAGGGTGCTGTCTGTAGCCCTGGAGGGATTGTGGTGGCCGCAATCCTGACTCTTTGCGCGATACTGGGTCACTTCGTACATTTCCGGCAGTCAGTGATGGATGCAAGACTCGGCAAGTTCAACTTCAAGAAAAAGAATGCCAAAGTGGTTTTCGCCACCGGCTACATCGGCATCAACATCTCAGCTTCCATAGTCTCCTATATTCTGATCGTCGCTGTGGTCACACTTATCTTGCTGCCCTTCTGTTTCTCGCTCACCTGGAACGTGATCTGGAGGAACGTGCCCATGATTATTACAACTTTCGTCATTCCGAAGATCATATCGTTTGTGAGCATGAAGCTCTTCAAGAAATGCTTGTTCGGGCCAACTTTCATCAAGACGCGCGCAGGAGCGAACTAGAGGCTTCCATGGTGGAAGCAGAGATCATTTCATGTCAGCGTAGTGTTGAGCCTTTCAATAGCTGCGATAACATACTCCCGTTGTGCAGGAGTATCAATCTACCACTTTTACATGACCTTCTTGTCCTTGCCGGGAGGCACATGCACAAGCATTGCGGGGACAGAAAGAAGACAGGCTTAAGTAGAATGGCGTCTGTTGCGGGAGACTTGAGGCCTGCAAACTCCCATGCAGGTGTAGTGAATGCCATCATGCGCTTTGTCTACGGACTCTTGGCTGAAGTGCCAATGTGGTCGCAAAAGCGGATGGCATCGTCGCAAGCTCGACGGCTTGGTTTTGGAAAGCACTCACTTTGATGTCGGCCTTTGTGTAGTGTTGTGTAGTGGCCGCGTGCAGTCCAGGTCTGCTTGCTGTTCTTGTGATGCTTCCGATAACCTACGGGGCGAACACTCCGGATTTCGTGAATAACTGGATGCTCCTTGACACGCCGCTGGCTCGGTGGGTCATGTGCGCAAAGCTGCAGGGCGCGTGATTGGAGCGCAGTGCAGTCCGTTTCCTAGCCAGAGGGAGGCCGATAAAGCATATTAGTACAGCCTATACAACCCCGGTGCCAAGGTCCTACCGCACCTATTGTGGCTACGTGATGAAGCTTGCTTTCGTTGGTGCATGCATCGTGCTACAATGGGAGAGTGGAATGCGATTCTGTATTTCAGCTTTGCATGGAAAGCAGCTTAAGGTTGGTTGCCTGCCACAACAACCCAATCATGATCACTGCGGCCAACCGCATGCTGGCCCTGAAAGATGCACGGGAGAAGCACACACAGGTGGAGTTTAGCTGTGTGGCAGGAATCTTGTCCAGATGCTGTGATGATGCCAAGTGCCTTGCTCCAAGGGTTGCGCTATGCAGGATATCGGGGCAGGGACGGGGGATACTTGAAAGTGCAGGCTGGGAAGCACTGGACATCAACACGCAGCATGCTGCTGCTGATTCTTTTACGTCGCTTGTTTGCAGATCAGATCAGGTTGCCCGTGTTGCTAGTTAGTTGGTGGTGCAACATGTCAGGTAGGTGGACAAATCCGTTGTTAAATCGAATTCGCATGTCCTAACCTTGCGCTTGCATGGCCTGTCTCCAGCCATAGGGTGCGGCACCTACGGTGAAGTCTCGCGATCGACTCGCAATGACGAAACGGCCTCCTGCAAACAGGTCCCGGCCTGTCGAGCCAATCGACCTTCCATACCCTAGGCTCACAGGGAAGCTGCGTCAGTTTCAAACTGAGGCTTCCCGGCGCTGCGCAAGCATCTCGGTCGGACAGTGACGGAGATTAGTTGAACTTAAGTACTGGCTAAAGCACCTGTCTGAGGTAATCGGGGTGTAGAGCCTGGTCACGGTTTTGGAGAGACATCACCCCAAGGAACAGGCACATGACGACCTTCCTTACTGCCACGATTCTCGAACGATGGCATCAAGCCTATTGAACCTCTTAGACTTGGTGAGGCCCATGCGGAGCAGGTATATTTAACAGATATTCCAACCTTCCTCGCCAAGACGACTTTACCTCTAGTCTTTGCCCGTGCTCGAGGCACCCTAGGACGAGCATAGTTTTCGGTTGCGACGGCAGACCCTGGCAAGTTGTATGCACCCACACTCACACAAACAAAGTCCTTGCGATGGTATGGTTCGACAGGCGTTGTAAAAACCTGAGACCGGTCTGATGGCAAGGTTCAGAAAGCATGTGCTGGAGCAGGCCGGGTGCCAGGATGTGCCAGGAGAGGGTTCGTGGACTATACTTGATGCAGCAACGACACACTCTTTCAGGAGAAGAAGGTTCGAGAACTTCTGAAATCGAAAGGACAGAAGCCGCTGGAGAACGTCGCAGTCGAGGGTGAAAAGGGCCCTCCTGGCTTCTATATGCATCTGACGTGTTGTCCTCGCTGCTACTCCAATTGCCAATGTAGAGCCATCTACATTCGGGGAGTCGACGCAAACATGACAAAAAAATCGACAGCTAGTCACGTAGACGGTCATTGTCACATCACCTCCTGCCTCCTTCGTGCAATGCCTGGCCAAGCAACGGAAGCCTAAATGTGCCAGGTGACGAAGATGATGAAGACTCAGACAAAGAGGAAGCGGGCGCTAAAGAGCCTGCGGTTAAGGCTATTTTACGTTGCATCTTCTGAATGAGTCTTTTTGTCGAAGCAGGTCGAAGCTCTTAACATGTTTTGTTGGCGTATCCTCGCCCTGCCAGCTTGCGGAGGTGAAGGGGGCCACTCGAGAACCTTGGGTCGTTCGGTCCTTGGAGCCGGCGACGGGCCTGTGCTACGCTGTGCCATGCTGCCACGCTGTGTTTGTGCTCACCACCTTGTAAGTAATAGGTAATGGAAGCAGAGGCAAACAGACTCAACTGGTTCCATGGCCTGTCGAGTAAGGAGAATGCCCTGGCATCTGCCATGCAAGAAGCAGCAACAGCGAATCGGAAGGTTGAGCAACTTGCCTGAGCGAAGCCTCTCGTAAGACCCTGCTGGTCTTGCTTTCGAATAGTTGCAGATGTACGCTGACTTCTGCTGTGATGTGCTTCCAGTATCTTCCAGTTTCGACGGTGCTCGCCGCTAAGGCTGATGAAAAAGTATGCTGTCGTCCTGTCTGCACCTTGTCCGAATGTCATTGGAAGCTGCTCGGTAATTTCGTTGTGAGACGGTGAGCGTGCCTCCGGTTGCTTGTCTTGCAACCCAGGGCTTGGAGAGTGGCACGGAGGAGCACACGCGCATCAGGGAAGCGCTGCGAGCGCTCTCTACAGCGCAGCTCAGAGCAGATTCATCGAGTCAGGCTTTGCCCTTGCCTGCATGGGACTGGGTTGCTCGAGCCGGGGAGCATCCGACGGCTGCAATCCTTGCAGACTTCGGGCCCCGGCCTGGAAGCCTGGTCAGGTCTATTCATTAGCTGGACCCACAAGCCTTGTCGATACCCGCCGCCTCAAAGCCTGAAACGCGCAAACGGTGTCGCCTGTGAGTGTCACGGGGAACGGGTCGAAGCAGACAAGCTGAACCTCAGCCCAACTGAGGACAGGTGACACGTTCCAAGCCTGAGTGCGGCTTTCCACGGTAAGGATGACCGCAAAGAGGAAACTAAGTCCACAGGAAGGTCCGTCAACATTGGATCATGCGATGTGTGCGATGCTAAAGCTAATGTTCCGGCGCAGCGCATGCTGCCAAAGAGTGCTGCGGTGGTCCCTTCACAAGTCAGCCACGTGCAGCGACAACATTTCTTAGCATCTTCCATGTGCGGATTGTGGCATGTCATCACAAGTTTTCCTCAGAAACTTGTCAGGGACCTCTGGCAGCCCGTGCATGTGCATGACGTGCCCATACGTGCCCAGTGTGTCACTCTTCTCAGCGAAGCTGATGGTCGCAGTGCAGTGAGGCCCGTTTTAGTTCGGCCGGCAGAGCGCCTGTCATGAGGTCCTGGGCCACGGACCGTGGCATTAACTGAAGCCGAGAGGCGTCAGGAAGGTGCGCGCGACGTGTGGTCTGAGAATCTGTAGGAGACAGTCCCTGCGTCGGCAAGGGTCTCAAGTTGAGTCTCAAGCCATGCTTCGAAGCTAAGCTGTAGCGCCTTGTTGCGCAGAGACGAAGGCATTGCGGCACAGATGGCCGACTTTTGCATCTGTTCTTCTGGGGGCGTTAGACCAGGGCGAACTTTCTCTCAGAAAGGTTCGCAACAACAATCTCGTCTACTGGAGGGGGTGGGAGCCCAAGATGTGCGAGGACTTAGTGGCCGGGGCGGCAGCCGTGAACTCTGCTGAGGTTCGAATCGTGAGAGGCTTAGTCCCCCTCAGTACAGTTGTGTGCACAGCAACGTCAGTGCTCTGAGATGAGGTTGAGGCGTGCAGCCTGCCGGCAGGTCCCTTTTCCGCAGCGTCGTTGGCTGCCTGCGGGGCTCAGGCAGGTCTCCGGATTCTTGCATGCCATCACTGCTGCGGACGATGTTAGCACGCGCACAAGTTCCCGCAACATGCACAGATTGGACTTTACGGCGAGTTGGGCACTTGCCAGCTGACTCGATTAATCAAGCAACAAGTGTGAAAGGTCTTGAAGCTTGAGCCCGGTGCTTACCACGCTGACGGGCTTTTTTTTTTTTATCCCAGCGCTAAACCTGACACGTGATTCCCGGAGCAATAGCCCACGAGTGTAGCACCTCAGGCTGGACCCTTTGCCAGGAGGGAAATTGAGCCGGGCTCTTGTTTCGATCGCTGCTACTGAGACTGTATCTACTCGTACAAGCAAGACTGTAGCAAGCGGAGGTGAAGCAGAGCTTTCCCAGCAGTGCAGCGGGTGCAGTTCTCAGCATCACCAGGGCGTGGGAACACGCGATGAGCTCAGAAGGTGTGCTCTGTCCAAATGTAAGACGCAAGTCATGCAAAGGGCGGCTTCCAGTTGGTGGAGTTCGGTACCTCAGCCCTTGGCAGCTTCCTCGGAGAAAGGCCTCAGAGATGAATCGCCGCAAGCGGGTCAGAGCGCGGCTCAGGCGCTGGACCTGGAGTTGCCCATGGCCCGGCAGGCACAAGCTCTGCGTTGGCATAGCTGCATCAGCTGCGTCGAATCGGTGGCCTAGCCCGACAGGTCTTGGAGCAGACTCTTGCGGAGTGCGACTGCTTCATCCACAGCTTCAGGCCTTGTGCTGTTCTAGCTTGTGAAGCAGCTTGTGCCTGTCATGCAGTGCCGGATGTCCCTCGGCTTGGGCGACTTTTCGGCCCAAAGAGACACGCTTTCATCTCTGAGCGGTGTGCTCATCCAGCTGCCTATCGTTCCTTCGTCCTGGTTTCGTTGGTCGAGGGCATAGTTCAGACTGTCGCCGGCGCGCATTGCAAAGTAGCTCAGGTACCATCCAAGCTGACTCCATGCTGGCCTTTCGTCCATTCATTTGGGTCTCGGCCCAAGAACAGTGGGCTCATGTGCATCTTAGCACTAGCCCACTTCGATCGTCACGGATCGTGGTGCTGAGCCGAGTCCAAGTTGTCCAAGGTGACACTATGCCTGGCATTGGTGCAGGCCAGAAAGGATAATCTCCCTTTTGTTTGTTGCATTCCGTCATTTATGTGATTCTCACTTGTGGTCCGGACATGTTGGCCTGGCACATATGTTCGCCCAGGGGGAATTCCATACCGAGACTGAAGAGAACTGCACCGAGTGCGCTGCTTGACTGACCTGTTTGTGCGGAGCCTGCAGCTGTTCACCGCGGTCCTTTCGGGGCCTTTGAAAAAACTAAGTCCCTCTCGTTGTTGCAGAGCAGCATGCAGCGTGCCTCCGGCCCCTTGGAGCTGTTGCCTGTTTCCTGTTCTGTTGCAGATGAGCTACCGAGTCTGCGATCCGGTGGCTGTTGCCTGAATGGCGCCGGGAGTCTTCATGAATTCATTTAGTCCGCATCGTGCTGCAGCATGCTCTGTGTGTGTGTGCGTGTTGCAGATCTGAAGTAGTTGGGAAGTTGTTGACACCTCAAAGCTGGATCAGACATGAGCACCCGAGGGACTTTGACCGCGGAGGAGAAGCAGAAAAAGCCGGAGGCTGATATGGACCGCAACCGGCTGTCGGGGCTTCTGTCGGGGATTATGGAGCTTGCGACGGCACGACGCGGCATTGTTTGTCCGGGGGCAAGGGTGCCGTGCAGGACAGCACTCCGAAGTTGTCATTGGCGGAGGTCGATAACGTCGAATTCCCCAAGGCCGAATGCTCCGAAGTGAGCTGGTCTTCCCGAAGCTTCCAGTGCAGACTGAGAGGTTTAGCAATAGAGGCGCTTGTGGTCGGTGCTGACAGGCTGGCCACAACTTGCTGCAGTCCGCCTTCCTGAAAGATGCCACTTGGTACACCAGGTTCAGAAGAGCTGAGGGTCTGGTACTTCCTTCCACGCTATAAACGGTATTAGGATCATAGTGCTCCTTGTCTACTTGTCTTCCCTGCTGCCAACTTGCGCACATTTCAGCCTCTGCAGGTTGCAACCGCCATCCGTGCGAACAAGGCCCAGGACCGGAAGCATGCGCGTGAGTCGGCACGGGCCAGGATGCAAGGCCGGTCCTCTGGTGCGGTAGACATTTTTTTCCTGCTTTCTTCGCGTGCTTCGTGAAAGTGCCAGGCAAGTGAGAACCCTCGCGGATCGTGGACCTAGGCGGACCTGGGCCAGGAACTGGCCTGTGTCTAGATGCCTTTTTGTGTCCACCTTACTGGAGGTCTGACCTTGCAAGGGGCTCAGGTTCACCCACAGTGGTGCACTAAATTTTGCCAAAGTTGGCGCTGGGCACCGGGAGAAACAGTTGATGCTCTGCCCCGCATGAGGGGGTCTCGTTCCGCATGCCTTCTCCCTACTAGCCCAATCTCTCGTACCCATGGGCAGGGTCAACTCGGCTGAGCGGCTGGGGCTGGGAAAGGCAAGCATCAACTTGCTTCCTGTGTTGCTGCCGAGCCAAGCGTTCCAGGCCCGGCTTGCGGAAAGTCCACAGCTCCTCATCGTCAGTCTGTCAGGCCGGTAAAGCTAAGGACGTTACAGGTTTCCGGGAGGCAAGCTTTTGATGTGGAGGTCTCCAGAGCCTCATGGGCCAGCCGTCTTTGTTCGCATTCCAGGGCTTCGTGGAGATGGAGGTGCGATATGCGTCCAGATTGGCCGCACAGTTTTTCTCCGAACTTGCAAGGATGGCCAGCCCCCGTCTCCCGGACACGTTTAGTGAATGATGGGCCACCGCTCTTGTGCCCACATCCATTTGCCAATGCCAGGTCCTCCCAGTGCATATCCGCCACAGCAGGATGCCCAGCGAAGCTTCACGAGACCGGCCTCTGCGATACTGCTCGTCGATTCATCGACTGAGAGATGAGGTTGCTGCGAGCACGATTGCGCCTCGAAGCCCGGATATCTCTTTGCGGAGCCAGGGCGACGACTCTCTCTGTTTCAAGAGCTGAGGCAGCGCATTGAGCGCATCCGGGCCGGTGAGCGCTCAGGACGCTACGTCGCGCAGACCTGTGTTGGGAGCCTTGCCCCTCCCAAACGGCAACAGACGCCGCGGCTTCAAGAGGTTTGCACTTGAAAGGGCTGCGGGTGGAGCTTTCCGGCCAAACTCGCGGCTTCTCCTGGAGCCCCAGGCCGAAAAGTGAGAATGGAACTCGCGTCATATGCCCTCATCAGATGCAACAAAAATCCTCCTCCCTTCCCCCTGCGACGACCTCCAGTGGTTTTGCAAGAGCTCTGAGGGGATCCTCTCGGCCAGGTGCGTGTGTCGGTGACGGGACCTGGTGCTTGGCTCGGCTGTTCGGCCCATGCCTGCATACTATACTATACTATACTATACTATACTATACTATACTATACTATAATAACATACTATACTATACTATAATAATATACTATACTATATTATACTATACTATACTGGACTATATATGGAGATGATGCGCGGCTTCTCCCAATTGAGGCCGCGTCGACGAGGCTTTCTCTTAGAGCCAAGGGTCTCCCAGAGTCACCGTGGGAGATTCTGGGAGCTACCCCTTTGCACGCCTGGCTGCCTGAAAAAAGGTCGATTTCGCTTCTGGTCGGTTCAGGGTTTCTATTTGCAGTAGAGGGTCAGGCATGGCTGTAGATCCGTGCCTCAAAACTAGACTTAGAAACAGGCGCTGTAGGAGCTGCCACAAGAGCTGGTTTTGTTGAAGCCTTCGTGTGAAGGGCAAGTAGTTCCGAATCTGGCAGTTGCTGTAGTTGCTGCTTGGTCTTGTGGGGATGTGGTGGCACGGCCTGACCTAGGGAAATTCTGACAATCTGATGATGAATGCACGCCCCTTTGCCCTGGCTCCAAGCATTGCTGATGAAGATCTCGGGCTCATGAGTTCGATCTCGTTTGCAGGCACCTGTATAGAGTGTTGCAAGCCGCCCCGGATCAGCTGCATCATGGCACGTAGCCGAAGCTCTACGATCGACGAGTTTCGAAGAACAAGGAAGAAGGCTACCAAGACTGGGTTGAACTGTGGCAGGCCCAGGGAACCGGTGCTGTCGGAGCACAACGCGTCAAGATTGGTTTCAGGGCCAATCCAACATCACTCTAGCCTGCGCCGGCTGGCACTGATTTGCAAGCTATGGTCGTAGTTTCTGTGTGAAGCAGCCCACGCCATGCTGGACCTCGGCACACTCCTGCTGGCCTGCCTGATGCTGAGAAATTGAAAAAGGGGGCCCGCATCCTGCGTGTTGATCTCATTGCTCTTGCATTGGCCGGGGTGCTCTGAAGGTGGAGTGCTGTTAATCGGGGCGCCCCTCTTGCTGATCCTCCTGTCGATCCCTGAAGCTCAAGATGCAAAGTCATTTTGGCGGTGGTGGATGCAGGCTTGGGGCTTTCGGTCATGTGGCAGAGCCCAGGTTGAGGTTCAGAGCTGCCCAGTCGGCAGCAAACTCTGAGGTCACCAAGGCCGAACAACTCGTGCTGGGACATAATCACTCAATCGTGTTTGCCAGTGATAAACAAGGTTGTGCTTTGGCCAGGCGTTGAGAGGGCAGGAAACAGTGGCTGGACCCCCATTATTCGATTGCATGTGGCTCTTTCGAAAGCTGTCCGGCCTGGGATGGCAGAGGGAAAACCTTTTTGGGGTGTCAGGCATTTTTCCATCCTTATGCAAACGCCGGCGGTGGCGGCGAGCGAGTTCTGTGGTGTGCATCCCAGGCTCTTGGCAGTGACGTGAAGTCAGACAGCAAATTCCTGCCAGAGGTGCTGCATACGATCTGTGCAGCAAAACCACCCAGGTGCTGAATGCTCAGCATCATTCCCGTTGGAGTGTTTCCTCCCCTAACTCCCTAACCGATGTTTAGGTGGCCTGCGTGGTGTACACAGGGGACACGGATGTGACCGCCGCAGGGTTGCTTGAGACTGCCCCGGCCCGAGTGCATGTGGCGATATCATGATAGATTGCCATAAGACGGAGCGAGTAAGACCAGCAAGTAGAAGTCGGCTACTTACAGGGCACAAAGCGAGACGAGGACTGCTACTGTGCCTGACCTTGGTTGGCAATGCATCCGCCGAGGCACAGCAACGATTTGGCTTGACTATCAATGCCGCAGGCACTGACATTTGCGCGTGTCTTGGCCAAAATCACTCGTCCTTCATGTTTTTACTGTCAGGTGTCCATTTCGTCTTCTTAACCAAGAGGCACTGGGTTGAGGCTTCCTCATGGTACTGCCCTGAGTACAGCTGTTTATGGTTTTAACAGCTGCGAAGTCGTGTTCTTCTGAAATTTCTCAACACCTTCGGCCACACGGTTCCTCACGGCACCTCTTCTTTTGCACGACAAGAAGTGTCGGGACCATGGGCCGTGCGTTCCTCGCGCACGTGCGCTGTCACGCTTCATTATCACACTTATGACACTTCACTGGGCACCACAGCTGCAGCATTCTACCTGCATCCCCCCGCTTGAGTTTTGTTTCCTCAGACCTAGAACCAGACATGTGATTGGGTGCTCTGAACCGAATCGCTTTGCACCTATCTGCGGAGATGCTACGAATTCCCAAACAAAATCTCTGAGAAGATAGAGAATGCAAACACACGGCAGCAAGGCGTTACGCTTTACGTCTGCCCACTGCTTGTTGCTTCGGACAACGGGAGAGAGCTGTGCTGTGCGAACTGAGCTTAAAACCCCGCCCGACAAACTCCCTCCTCGGGCCTTGGGTACAGTCGGTGAAGCATAAGCTTTGCCAATCATAGAGCTACGCATCTGCCCTCAACACCAGGTTTTTATAATCGTAGGGACAACACTCCCCACGAGTGCCTGCGTGATGTGCACTTGCATGGTATCTGAACACGTGCCGCTCAGTGAGCCTCCAGGCCTCGCTTCACGCTGATCGGACAGAGTACCTCAGCTTGCAAAAAAATCGCGAGCTCGCGCTTTGAGTCCTGCTCCCTTCTTCCCTTCTTTTCCGGATCCCGGTTCCCAGGCTTGGGCTCGCTGGTCCTCGGCCACGTGCTAGCGATTCGTAGCACCCAAGGCCTGAGCTCTTGGGAATTCGTGGAACTAAGGCTGGGAGGCAATCTGCCAATTCCAGCCAGACGTGTACATAGACTCCATGGGCACTCCTGGCTTGGCTTTGCATCTCAGGCTTTCTGTCTGGCCGGAGCATTCGCATGTAGATGCTTTGCCAGATCGTGTTCAGTTCCGCAGCTGTCCTTCCAATCTGCTCTTCCCGCTTCTGTTTGGCTATGTTTCTGCAACAATTGGAGCACGAGATAGCACGAGCTTTGCCAGGCTACGCCTTCACGCTGCCGTTGTTTCGCTTGCTGGGCAGCTGCCGCGTTGGATGCTACGCGGCCTGCTTGCAAATCGCAAGAGAGGAGCTCTTGTCCAGTATCTGCTGTATGCTTCCGAGCGAAGTGAATCATACTGCAGCTCAGGTTCACTACCCCACCATTTCGACAGACATGTTGGAGCAGGTGAGCTCTGGCGTCCATGTGCAAGGCATGACACGAATGGTGGCGCCTTGCACAGGTTCGCGGCCGCAGCAGGGTCCTCGAAGCCCCTTGCCCTTGCCTGAGCGACACGTGCAACGGAGCCATGCCAAGGAAGTGATGCCGTGTGCAATGATGCCATGGTCGCGCGCTCCAGCATACTTTCCGCGGCGAAGCTGCGACTCTGGCCTGCTTTCGAACACTGCGAAGGCAGGGTGACGGGAGAAGTCGACTGTGCACCCTGCAGAGGCTGTACTACAAGGCGTTTGCCACGCTATATGGGATGGCCGGGCCACTCGCTGGCATCGGACAGCTTGTTAGATGGCAGAACCTATATTTTGTACATGTCGCGTGTGCCCTTAGGAAATCTGCAGACGCGAGGGCCTCAAGGCAACGAGTTCAAGAGATGCTGACGCCAGCACTGCTCAATCTCAGGTGGTCCTCGTCAACTCTTCTTGGACTCGCGGCCACATCGACACTTTGTGGGCAGTGCTTGAAGCCTGGCACAGCTTGTGAGAAGTTGATGTGGGAAGCATATGCCAGTGCAGACATGTCGGTACATCGAGACTGCAAACCGTTTGGAGGATGGTCCTGCGCAGTGCCCTAGGCAACCTACTAGCAACACTCCCTTCCATCTCTCCCGGGGCCATCGGCTGATCATGACAAGTATCGGAGAGGTTTCGCATCAAGCAAACAACTGCCGTAGGATGCATCCCGATCATCATGATGATCATCATGCTGTCAGCTCGATCTCGACACATTTCGCCGAGGCCGGACAGGACTTGCACAGTCTACCCGCCTTGCGACACAGCCTCTGCCCCATTGCAACACCAAACACATCGGGTTTATGGACGTGTGCCATGCAGACCGAGGCAGTCTTGGCAGGGTTGCCTCTTGAACGGGCAGCCAAGGAGGGTGTGTTTTTTGGGAAAAGCGGGGCACCTCCCGTGGTACATGGACCCAGAGGATTCCTTGCAAAGAAGACCGCATATACTGCTAGTTCTGTGATCTGGGTTGCGCCGTTGTGCCGGAACCGACATGGTCACCTCGCTTCACTGTCCCGTGAAGGACTTCACTGGCAAGCTGGTGCTTTCCCTCGCCCAGTCCGGTGCTCTGACATGAGAGCCAATGTTGCGATGGAAGCTCACTGTAAGACTCAGGTTTCGACCAGAAAAAAACCACGCTCTCCAGCCGGTGGCACAGTGAGACGTGCTGCAGAAGCACCAGAGTCTCAAATCATGGATAAGGCTTCGGTCCTTTGCCAAGTACAGACAGGAGAAGACGGGTCCGGTGCACGGGGAGCTCTTGGAAAAACGGATCGAGAACGTGGTAAGGAGGGGCACGCTGTTCCCTTTCGTAACACGAGGCAGTGGAAGTCCAGATGTGCGGCTTATCCTGGCTGGAGGATGTCAGGAGCTCAGGGGCCATTGGCATGCCATATTCACCTTGTGGGGAGCTTCCCAGCCTGGTGGGCCCAGCGGCCTTGCGCAAAGAGCGTGGTTTGGGCAGGCCGAGACGATGGCGACCGCCGGCGGGTCGAGGCCTTGCGGAAGCTCTGCGGCGAGTGGTAGCCTCATTGATGGCCGTAGGAGATGGAGTCTGATAGAGTAGATGTGATGGTGTTGGCCCTTTCGAGCATGATTTAAGGCTGGGGTTGCACGAGGAGGGTAAGGAGGGCGCTGGTCGAGAGTGGGATGCCTGCGGCTTGGTTTGTCGACGGCACAGCAGGCTTTTGGGGTGCTTGGGTTTTATGGTTTGGTAGCACCTGAGGTCAGCTTCCGGACCAATGTGCCCTTGAAGGACGACCGACCATCACGTTTCTAAGGGCGACCACTGACATGGCGAGCACAGTTTGTCCCTCCAGACTGGCGATTTGCGGCGGCTTCAGCTTGCCTGCTGCCGCTGCTGCGTCAGGAGATGCAAAGCCTGTTGTCTCAAGCGGATGTGGGTCACCGCCCGAGCTCTGCCCTGTGTGTTCGGTCTCTTCGATGAGAGTGCGGAGCTGTGTTGAGGTCTTCACACCATGCGTGACGAGCACTTCGGAATCTCGGTGGTGGAATTTATGGCTGCCGGCGCCGTTGCCACGGCCTCGAAACCTCGACATGCGTCGACGTGATTTTTCGGCCGTAGATGGGCCTGCGTTGAATTTATGAATGGCGCGCAGCACTGCCCACAGCGACACTTAGGGTCAATTTAATGCTCACGAACAAACCAACTCCGCAATTGCGCAAAACATGATAGTTTGACATTGATTGCGGCATATTGCCGCCATATGGTCCGTATCGCGAAATCATCAAGATTTGTGTGTGGCTCACTGCTTTGAGATCCGAGGAGCCCTACTCCAGACAACCTTGTCCCGGATCATGCCATGTCATGTTGGGAAGGGACCCGGACAGTCGGGTTGCACCTTTTGCCTGTGATGCTGATACATTTCGTGATTTAGTAAGTGTCTAAGCCGCTGGTTTTCGGGCGGTGTCCAGAGATGCCAGGGATGTCTTCAGGCTGACAGGACGTGTCGTCAAGCATGTTTGTTTTGCTTTCTGCATTCGTCACTTGGTCATTGCGTAGATGGTCGAAGCAGTTCAGTGGACACAAAATTCAAGCAGCCAAGGTCATCGCTCATAACTCTGCTGGTCCTGCCATGGATATTGCAACGCCCTTGAGAAGTGCGGATTTTCTGGCTTCCTGATTCAGATGCGGAACTGCACACGCCTTGCGAGGTGACACCTCTGGCAGATGGACGGCGAACCGGTATGCTCGCAAGCGTGGAAGCCTCATCTCAGCTTTTTCCTAAGGATCACAGTGTGGGGTCGGACCCATGTTGGAACAACGGCTTCTGACTGGCGCGCCAGGATGATGCGGACTATGCTCGCAAACTTCGCGAAGCTTTAGACGAGACAAGTGCGGCAGCTGTCGCTTGTTTGTTTTTTCCACTGGCGCCAGGTGAATTTGCAAAAATCACAGGTACAGACGATCGGCGCAAGATCGCTGAGGCTGCTCGAGAGGCAGTCCGTAGAAGCCTCGGCTGCGACAGCGACGGCACATGGCCAGTGCCGATTCGCCAGCGCTTGCTAAGGAGATCGCTTCTCACAGGAAGCCTTCGAGGAGAACGTGGCCCAGCGCCCGGGCCCAAGCAACCTTGCATCGACGGATCTGGGTGGCAGTTGTGCCGCTGAGGTCTCATTGCACCGCTGAGGAAGCCTCGGCAAAAAAGCACGTGACATTTCGTGCAAAATGGAGAATCTGCTGCTAGATTTGATGGCCAGCGTGGCTAGGCGGCTGGATGCTTCTTGTGTTTTGACTTGGCCCCTCTTGAAGGTGTGCGGTGTGCGGCGGCTCAGCTTGTACATGACACGCCATGGCATTCAGTCCCTGGAGCTCCCCATGACCCGAAGAAGCACATGGCCAGTCCCCAAACTGAACAGAGCCAAGCAAGTCTCGCTGCCTGGGCATTCTAGGTAAGTTGGTGTTGCAGGAATACGGCTACTGGTAGTGGCAGCAGCGAGCAGTCCTACTAGCTACTTTTTTGCTCATAGCAGAATCTCCCAGGTATGCTTAGTTAGAACATCTCGGAGCAGGGTCGCCATGGCGCCTCCCCGCTCGATATCGCCCTTTGCATCTCCACGGCCGCTGCGTTCCCCGAGAACTGCGACTCCGAAGGCCGTCAAGTCGCGTGCTTCCGGAGTCCACCCTTCTAAAGCTCTCACCGTAGCCATTTTTGGCTCAAGAAATTTGGGCGGCCCGAGACGAGCGTCTAGTCGTGGTGTGCCTTCCGGCCATGAAGCTAACCATGCTGAAGCTGGGGAAATGGGAGGCTCTTCGGCTCTTCGCCGCTCTCCGTCTGTTGCTGTGGCGCGCGGCCTTCGGAAAGGGCCTGGCGATTTCGAAGAGTACAAGTACAGGCCTGTCCGCTCCTTCGCGCATCTTGCTGGAGAGCCTTCCAGCGCTCAGCGACAGATCCGTGATGCCCGAGACTCTTGGCCCCCAGTCGGCGGGGGCCTTGCCTACGCCAGTTACAGAGCCGCCGTTGACGCAGGTGATGCCTGTGAGTCTGATGGCCTTGCCGAGCTCAGTCACACAGCCGCCAATAACGAAGGTGAAGGAGCCAGAGGTGGAAGCACCAAAGCCGGAAGGTGGCCTGGCAAAGTGCAAGCATCACCGGGACTCTGCGGCGCTGGACCGGGTGCTGGGCAGGATGAGCAAGCTGATTGTGGCTGGCAATGCTCCGGCGCTGCGACACCTTCTTGATGGTCTTTCCGCTTGTGACCTTGGCGATGCGTACTTGCACAACGTGAACTCAAGCTCATGCGACCGAGCTTATCCTGAGATGTCCTGCAGCGACTTGGACTACATGGCACGTCATCGTGTGGTGTACGAAGAGCCCTTTTATGACCGGCATCTTCAGTCGGGCAAGAAGGAGAAACTCTCCTTGACCATCCTCGAGCTTGCTGTGCACATGACGCGACACGCCAACGAGCGGATCCTCATGAACTTTCTGGCGTGGGATGCCGAGCATGCGCAACAACATGGTGGAGACCTGGAAGATCGCATCCAAATCATTCGGCTTCTGCTTGAGAGCGGCTTTCTCTGGGGCAGCAGCGATCTGGTCTGCCATGTGGTCCACCCAGGCAATGGCTACGGAAGTATGGTTCGAGATGCCTTCGCAAGGACGATTCTGCACGATTTGGTGCGGGATGCGGTCCACCTCAGCTGGGATCGAATTGCCGAGTTGCGCCAAAGTCCTGCATGTGGGGGCAATAACATGGATGGAGTTGTGTGGATTGGGGCACAGGCCCCCGACTCATTCACATTCACTGGCCTTTTCAATCGGAAGACCGTTCTGATGCTGGCAGCAGAGGATGGCAGTGACCACGATGCAGCCGCCATCAATTTCCCGGAGCTGGTTCGACTCTACACAACAATGCAGGAGCCGCTTACGACCGTGAACGAATACGGCTGGAATGCAGAGATGCTTGCGGCGGCGAAGCTCAACACTGAGCATGCTGGCTACCTGAGGCGTACAGTGGAGCATCACTGGTACCAGGAGTACGAGCATCAGTTCGCCTATTTTAAGACAGCCTTCTTGCCAGAATCATGGCCTCTTCCAGCTTGGCTCGGGGACATAGCTGTGTCAGCCTCTTTGCATATACATTGGCTTGCTTGGCTTGCCGTGGCCGGTATGCTCATCACTGTGGTGTTGTGTTTCATGCTGTCCAGCTACGGTGAATCATGCCTGACACTTCAGGGCATTGACATGTTTTTCAGGGTGCTTTGGCTACTGATCCTCAACACAGCAATTGTTGCACTGCCTCCGATCATTGCCATCGCTGTGCAGCAGCAAGTCGGCCTCTTCTCGGTTCCCCCAGTCAGCAAATGGAATCCTCTCCCCCTTGCAACGAAGTGCATTGTCTGGCTTTGCTTCAATGCTGTGTGGCTCTGCATGTTCGTCGACTGGCGCAGGGCACGCGAGAGAGCCTCCAATGTCCTCCACGGAGACGAGGAGAGGGTCCCTGCGGAAGCAAGATGCAGATACCAAGATCCGGAATGCCACCTGGTAGGTTGCTTTTGCGTTTTTTTGCTGGTGAGCCTCCTCATGATCATCTACCTTGGCATCGTCATGCAACCCCTGGCAATGAATCCAAAGAAGACGGGGTTGTGGCTGGGATCTTTGCTAGTTCAGATCAGAATCACCCTCGACGATCGCACAGTGCAAGAAGAGATCCGCCAGGACAGGAAAGCCGCTCGCAAGGCGTTCCATGCTGCGCGCAAAGCCATGTGAGATGCAAGCCAGTCCGTGTGTAGCCAGATGGGCTGCGGAATTGTGGTCCGGGCCCAGGAGCCGCGAAGCAGGCTGCACAAGCCGATCTTTCGCTGGATGCGCTGGGCCTGTTGCATGATAACGCCGAGCAACTCGAGGATGTGGAGCCTGCACATATTGGCATGCGATGGCCATGCGACCAGGATGAAACTTGGACAAAATGACGGTCCCCGTGCGCGTGCTCGTGATCCGTGGGGCATGCCGGAGATCAAATTTCGGTTCTTCATGTCTTATATCTCCAATGGTCTCTACAGAGCCATTCTTGTCTACACGCTGCCCCTGTGGCTTTGCCGAGGTAGTCTTGTGGACTTTGTTTTGAATGCCTTCGCCCTTGTCTACATCGTCGAGCTGGACGTGAAAGATCCACCAGAGACGTGGGACGTTAATCAAGAAGACACCGAGACCGAAGCGGGCTCGCCCCACATCAGGTCTGGGGTTTAGGGTTTATTGGGTTTATTGTTTGGGGCTCTAGCACCGGGGCCTTAAACCTCAGTTAGCAGGGGTGGCCAAAGATGCCCCTCGGCAGACATAGATGTCTGCTACTGCGCAAATGGGCCAATGCATGCGAATCTGCCGTTTTATTTAGTTTCCTGTACCTAACCCCCGGTAGGTAAACTAATGAGGCCCAATTAAGACCTATACAGGGCTAGTAGTTTAACACGCTTTTGGGTAGTTCTCTAAATTATGGTCCCTTTTTAGATCCACCAAAATAGTACGGCACCCTTAAAGAAGATTAAAAGGGACCCTGAAAGGGACCCTAATTTCGAGAACTACCCTTTTGGGGTCCAGGTAAGAAGGATGTGAGGACTGCACCTCGAACAACGTATGCAGTTCTCTCCTGATTTCCAAACCAGCAGTCACACGAAACTGGCCGACGGGAGGCTACATCTTCTCAGTGCCTGTTGAGATATCATTCTTCGTGATACTGATAGTGAAAACGCTAATCATACGAGTCATAGCAATAATGATGGCAATACGACCATTTTGTTATGTGGACGGAGCGCCTCAGGTCCTAAGCAGGAGGCGAAGCGCCAGAATAAATCTCACGGGCCGTGAAGATGTGTCTACAATTTTCCGCCGATGCCCTCTCGATGATGTCAGCCAACTTCCTGCTCCTCCGCATAGGGCTGATCGAAGGGCTGTTCCAAGCCCGCTTCTGTGACATACGGGTGTTTCTTCGAAGAATAGTGTCCTTTCTTGTGCTGTGCCCACTTCTGGTAGCAGTCGCAAAATATGAAACTCCCAAGAGTGGTGTTTCGCGCGTGCTTAACCTGATCGATGATGAGGAAGGTTCTTGACAGCTCCCTAAACCCTGAACCCGAAGCTCTTCTTCTAAGGTGGATCCTTCACTTAGGGTTCTCTATCTGGGCCCCTTGTTTTTCTGTAGCCCCCCGCCTGGCGGCTTCGCCCTAACTCTTTGTCTGGGGCTGTGGTAGTCATTTTGCGTAGCCCTGACTTGGCACTTCCGGCGGCGGGTGCTTTTGGCACTGCTGCTGCTGCTTGAGGGTTCATGCGACCTGCAAAGTCTCCTTCAGGCAATGCAGAATGCAACAGTGCTCGAAACCCAATTTGCCAATGAACCCGGGAATCCATGCGAACCTTCAAGCGGAGCCGGCTGGTTCCAGCATTTGCAGACCTTTTTCAAGAGAAACTACCAGGGCCGACCGGCCCATTATTGTCGTGCTGTAGCATCAGGCTTGTGATGCCCACCATTTCCGTCCTTCATGTTAAAAACCTACAGCATTTGTTCTTCTTGGTGCCGATGAGCGTCATCACAAGCCTTCGCTGAGGGATGCCCCAATAGTGGTTGGGTGCTTCCGAGGCCTTCATGTGTCCCCTAAACCCGAAACCTCTTAACTACATGCTGAAGTCAGGTTTGAAGCAGTTTGCCCTCAAGGAAGCCCTCATGCCCGTAACACGAAGAATCCATCCCTGGAACAGAAATCTGCTGACCCAGCCTATGCACAAGGCAGAAGCTGGATGCAGCTTCTGGAGACAGAGGATGCAAACGCCAAACGGGGCTGAAAAAAACAAGTTTCCCATGCCTGCCATGTGCGAGCGTGTGAGTGGAAAGCTCTCACCTGGCGATTAGGTCATCAAGCGCAACATCTCGCTCTGCGACCTTGCGGATGACGATGCCTCAGATGTTCACACGCCGGGTGCCGAAAAGC
This sequence comes from Symbiodinium necroappetens, assembly GCA_905231915.1. NCBI lineage: Eukaryota > Dinophyceae > Suessiales > Symbiodiniaceae > Symbiodinium > Symbiodinium necroappetens. The sequence continues at coordinate 32,084 of CAJNJA010071140.1, read as the reverse complement.
GATCACCCGACCGACGCCTGATTCTCGCAGGATGGACCGCCCCAGTTGGACTCCCTGGATGAAAGCAGGGCGCAGGTTGGGAAAGAGGCAGCACAGCAGCTCCAGAAGCTGGGTACGGCTAGAAAAGTCGCGCGGTGTAAGTCTCGCCGATGCCAGGCTCGGGCGCTTCTGAAAGATGCACAAGAGGCATGCGATGAAGAGGCGTTTCAGGCCTGGCAAACTCCTGCACACTTCCGACTGGTCGCTCTGCGAGACCCTGACAGGCAGCTGAAAGGGTCGCCACCTGAGCGAGCATTCGTTCCTTCAGTACAGCGACACCACGTGTCGCGAGTGAAAAGTCAATAAGGCCGCTGCGGACGCACTTCAAATGTTCAGAGAAATCGGAGATAGGCGCGGCACCGGCCACATGCACGATTAGCCTGACCTCCTGCGCGCTTCGCAGGAGCGGCGTTGCACGAGCCCTACGCTGCATAGTGTCTGCCTACCAGGCATACACGCTCTTATTTCATGTCTCTTATGACGAGATGCAACGGGGCTTCGGACTTGCTGCACGCTCATCGGTGCATGGGCTCATTCAAACGAGCCGTCTCAGACGCGTCCTGTCGAGCCCTTGCTTGTCTTTTGGCGGTTCTAATTACTCGTGTCTTCTGTCTCGGCTCCGGTGCAGGGCCGCGACGAGTTGGATGCGGCCTACAACCGGGCCTCCGAGGTCGCTTTTTTGAAGATGCTCTTAGTCTTCTGAGATACCGTTATAAGAAGTTGAGGCCGCAGCGATTTGTGGAAGCATTGGGGCCCGAAGTCAGCTGATGGATTGGTAGAGTTTTGTAGGAGATGGCAGGCCGATCAGGCCAGTTCTTTGCAGCGCTATGTCTCGCGGTGGTCTTTTCTCTGACTTGGAGATTTGCGAGCTGTTTCGTGGCGCCGAAAACTGACAACAGACTCCGGGCACGCACGATGCGGGCCACGATACGGGCTGCGACGGGTGAGTCGGGCTACGACTACAACCCTTTCGCATGGGCAGTGGATTTCTCGATCCCTGAAGATGAAACAAAGCAGGTCCTGGAGCTCTGCGACATGGGCACCGTTTGGCCGGGGAACGTAGGCTCCATCGATCGAGAAGGCTTCCGAGCGCGCCTGAAACAGCGAGGCGCCAAAAGCGACAAGGCCATCGACACCGTCTTCAACACCTTTGCAGGGGGCACGTGGCTGGTGACGAATCGTGGTGAAGTGGAAGAGCTCTTGGAGAAATGCCGCTCGGGTGGTCAAGTTGATGCTGCTCCAATTGGGCTGGCTCTTGGAGCAAGGTTTCAGATCATCGGGGCGTGGCTCTTCTTGAATGTCTTCTCAACCTTTGCGGGCTACTTTGTGATTGGCCGCCCTCTGCTGGCCTCTCAATTCGGCATTGATCTGCTTCCAAACCTTCCCCGCTGGTGGGAATAGGTGGAGAAATCACTCCGCGCACCGGCATCTGAATCTCACCGCGGCGTAAACCAAGTAGCACGGTCTCAATTTTTTAGCTGAGCCTTCACTGTACAGCGGTTCTCCAGTCAAAGCAGGCTGATCTGCACCCCCTGCCCTAGCACCTGCATAAGCTCTTTCGGATAACTCGCACCTACATTGCTTGCACTGTGTCGTGCGAGGAGCTGGAGAGGTGTCGGGCAAACGGCAACAAGCTAGGGGAGGCACGGTCTTTCAAGCACCCTGGCCCTTTCTTTGACCACCTGATGTTTCCCCGAGGCCGCCATGATGATGGCCTTGGTGGACCTGAAGCTGCTGCAGGCAGTCCGACCGAAGGAGGTCCGACCTTCCCAACCTACCCCTTCCCGGAGTACGAATACTAAAATAGTCACTAGTCGTTTCCCACAAGAGTTTGCAGATTGTGACTTGCGAGGTCATTTCCCTCGCGAAGAGTGCTCTGGCCATGGTGAGAAGCTCAAGTAAAAACACAGCGCGAAGGGCACGTTGGCATAAGCAAGACCCCCAGGTGCAGCAGCTCAAGGACCGTGCCTGGGAGGCTCGGCCCGCGCACCTGTGAGTTGTGAAGACTGTGGTGTTTGGCCTCAGGCCGAAGGGCTGGTTACCTTGGCCACGGCCTCGGAGGAAGTTCGTTCTGGAGCCCTTTGGGCCATGCGGGCCTCAAGCTGTTGGACAGGCGCGCAGCTACGAGAACACGCAGAAAGCTGAGAACATGTTGCGGGCCGCGCGAGCTGCGGTAGAGGTTCCGAAGCGGACCGCTCGCTTCTGTGGTTAGCAAGAGGCCCTGTCGGAGTCTCGGATTGGAGGCGTTCAAGCAAGTCGGAGACCGGAAAGGAGAAGCTCAGGCGCTGTCTCTTGGCCCTACAAACTACCAGGTAGTTAACTACCACGAATAACAGATTTGAGAGAGTTCACGAAGTGCACGGCATCAGCGGGGGGAATTTGTTGTGGATGTTGCGGATCAGGCGCTGCATTGCCTAGCTACGGCAGCCAGCCTCAACAATGAGGTGATGGAGGTGGCGGGAGTCACCTAAGGTCACGTGCGAAGTGAAATTCAAAAAGTTCTTGGGGGGTGGTCAGGCCGTGCGATGTTCCAGCGAGGCCAGGGGTTTGTCTGGTGGCGGCTTTTGAGGCCCATAGGGCCGACGGATTCAGATCCAGGCCTGTGCAATCCTCAACGGGCTGGGCCTGGCCTGCCAAGAGGCCCAGGGGGACTCCTGTTTAGGGTTTAGGGTTTAGGATGGTTTAGGGCTCTCTACTTCCGAGGAGCCTTTTTCTTGATTTACTTGGGACGAGCACATGGGCTGGCATATTCAGCTTTGTGAGCCGTAGCTTCGGCCCTCACGGGGTCACCCCTGCGTACCCCTGCGTCCATGGTCTCGGCCAGAGATATCAGTCATCAGCACTGACAGGGCGCAGCTGAAGGTTGTGCAAAACCGCGCTGTGGTGATGAGATACCAGAACCTTGCAGGTACCTCTTCTAAATTCAAGGCATGCCGCCGGAATCCATGAGGGCTGTAAGGTTTGCAGGGCGCTGGCTGCGCCACGCAGGAGTTTGCGCAGCAGGTGGGGCCGGCTACATGTTTTACAGGGAGTCAAGACCTCCCTCGGACGCTCGGCATGAAGAAAGCTTTGCGGCCGGGTTGCGGTTGACCCCGAATTCAGATTTCACGGCGGCTCTTGCTGGATGCCTTGATGTGCATGGGGTCGCCGTGATGGCCAACATGGTGCCACTTCGGCGTGAAAGGGGACAGGAGTACTGCAGGCCCTTTGCAAGGGTGCTTGAAGGTATCACCTTTCAGGGACGTTCCTTGCTCACTCCTGCCGGTGGTTTGAACCTAGATGTGTTTGGTGCAGCTATTGGTTCCGCCATTTCGATGCCTTTGCTTATTCCTGGCTCATTCCTCGCTGGGGCATTGGTTGGTGAATCCTCTGGCTACCTGGTATCTGTGATGCAGTCGATGCAGCATCCCACCCTGAAGGCGCTGCTCGATGCAGCCTGCTCCAGGTGGGTGTCTAAAGGCTGTGAAGGAGAATAGCGCTCTGTCCACAACCCCCCCCCCCCGGATCCCCCATGCAGGATTGGTCAGCGCACGCCCTCACTGCGCTTCGACCCGGAGGAGCTCAGCCAAAGCTGGTCCGTTGCTCCCGTTGCGCGTCAGGCGAAAGATGCGGAGGCAGAGGGTGGGAACTCTCGCTTGGGTCCCTGGGGCTCGGCACTGTCGTTGCTCCTTTTTGGGCCCCTGGCTTTCAAGAAGAAAGACGACGCGGATGCAAGTCCGAGCAAGCAGATGCCGAGAAGCGTTGCCGGCTGGCACATGTGGTGCTTCTATCATAGGGAAGAGCTGACGGAAGAAGGAGTTATGCCTGATGTGGCCCAATTGATGCACGAAGCTCACCGTGCGTCGTGGCACAGCAGCCATGATTCCACTGATCTGCTGAGCACGGATGCTGCGTGGCGCCTGCCTGACTTGGCCGAGTTCTCAGTTGCTTGTGGCACATGTCCGAGAGCAGCGTAACAGTGACAGTGACTCTCTGAGCATGACTGCGTTCAGGCTTTGACTGCTGCCACGCTGCGTTCGGCTGAGAAGCTGTGGCTGCCGGTGCTTCAAGCGCAGCTCCCACAAAGCAGCTTCAGTCCGGCGGGAGATGCCGGGCATGCGGGTGACAGGCCGATCCGGCAGGGCTACTCCCTGTCGCTGAAGCAAGCATCGCTGCTGTGGGCAGATTCCAGTTCGGTTTCGGGCACGAGCTCTCGGACGTGGTCGGACCTTGAAGGTTTTGGCACAGGGTCAGCGGAGGGTATCTCCGTGGTGGTGCCTCTCGTAGATATGGCCCAAGACTGCGTGCAGCTGGAGGTGATCGCCGGTTCCCACAAAGTGCTGCAGGGGTGGAGCCTGCCGGAGGCCCCGAGCGCTTAACTTAACCATAGCCGGTCTTATCAGCCTCAGTTGCAGGATGTCACGGTTCGGCCAGAATCTGTTTCCGCATGTTTTTAGTGACTTGAAGCCTTTCGGTGGCAACAGAGTGTTGGTATCCCCGAACGATGCTCATCGATGCTCTCGAGCATGAATTGCAAGCTCTCAAACACCGAAGTGGCAGCCTACGCTGTCTCTCCTTTTGTCAGCCATTCGCATGTTTGCCTTGTGACAAGGGCCTTGTGCACGTCGTGTCATAGCCAGCCACCATTCGGACGTGTCTTTGGTATATTTTGCGATTCTCAGCAACGCAACTTGTCAGTGCAGGCAAGACGTTCGCGGCGCATGTAGGGATTTTTTGAGGTCACCCTCGACAACGTACCTGCGCTGGCCGGAGACATCTTGGTGCTGGACAACAGAGTTTGGCACCGGTTGAGAGTCTTGGATCATTCCGAAGCCTTCCGGATTGAGCATCAGGCTTCAAACACTGTAAGAAGTGGTGGCCCTTTGAACCCGTATTATAGCTCGCGGTAAGCATAGGAGCCCCACAGATGTTCGATGCCAGCAAGGAGTGCCCGCGCCGCAATCTGCACAAAAGGTAGTGCTTCTGCAGTACGAGTATGCCGTCGAGTCGAACGGCAAGGAAGCCCCACTGCACCGAGGCTCCACAGATACTTTGTTCTGGTCTGGAGTAGTTTGGTGGCTTCGCTTCAGCAAAGCTGCTAGCACGACATGGTCGGCAACCGCTGCGATGCTTCCTCAGCTCGAGCTCTGGCGACAAGGCACATGAACTGCTGCTACTTACATATGACATGGCTACTGGAGCCCGCAGATTCGGGCTGGAGGCGGCCACACGCAGGTCGCAGGCTCGGCTCGAGCTCGCAGGAGTCCCTCGACTTGAACATCACACAGACACACAACAGGGTCAAGGAGCTCAAGGAGGTCAAAGTGTCGTTGTCGGAGAGAGCATCTGGAGAGACGGCTCTGAAACACTGGACAGATTGGAGCCCCTTGGCAAAGGCAGCCAGCCCAGAGCGCAGATGTAGTCTTGCACAGGTCCGAAAAAAAGGACGCATCCTGAGTTTCATGCGGGTTTTGCTGGTATTGGGGCACATGAGCGAAGCAAGCAACAGCATGATACAGCAAGAAACTGCCCTGTTTCACAGGCTGCGGAGCTCATGAGCCTTGCCGAGTTCCACAAGGCGTGCAAGGCGACACCGTTACACCCACAGGTGCTGGTGTTGGTTTGGTGTCTCACGCCTTCTGCAGGATGACATGAAGATGCTACAGGCTGGAAGGCAGAGGAAGTGTAACATCAACAGAATTGCACCCTCCAGCCAGGCCGCGGAAGATGCCATGGCCATCTACCGAGCAAAAAACAGCTTGGCGGGACAGCTGAAGCCTTAAACAGCACTCGGCGGGGCTGTTCGCAGAGAGTCTCCGAGTGAGGTCGAATGCTTTGCGGCTGCTCGTCAAGTCTTATTGCCTGGGGCCAAGTATTGGGGGTTCCAAGATGTGCCAAGCCCATTTCTGGGTCCCCGAGGTACAGCTCAGAACGACCTGAAGGGTATCGAGGTGGCGGAGGCAGCACTGGAGCAGCCACCGCCTGAGTTGACACCAGATGCGCACGGGCAGTGAGCGAGATCTCAGGTTCCGTGGTCAGCGGTACAAGCGCGGCGAGGCCACGTGGGAGGATTGCGCACATTCCTTCTGCTGTAGGAGCGGACAGCTTGGAAATCATCGGACCAGAAGTATTCGTGCAGGCAGTTGCCCTGGATCAGATCGCGTCTGTCCAGTACAACATGAGAAGACCTTCAGAGGCGCGGGCGCGCGTGAGCGCATGCGCGAGCGTATGTTCGTGTCCTGCCCATATGAGCATGCAGCGACGTTTTGACAGATTCTTACTTCAGGCCCTCGACAATGCCCTCCAAGCGCTGGATATCATCAAGGAGCTGGAGGCGGAATGCAGAAATGCTGAGCCTGCAATGAAGACAGCGTGAGAGTTTGTGGTCCGTGTAGTATCGAAGGACCTGCCATGGGAGGCTGTCATGCTGCATTCTGTGGTGTGGCTCCTAGGCTTAGGCACCTTCACTGCGGTGACAGAGCATGCCCCAGCCCTGAGGCCGCTTTGCGCTGTGCCACGAAGCAGTACCCCGAAGCACTCCAAGCCGCGCAAGAGGCTTGACGAAGCTTGCGACAGGAATTCTCGAACCAGAGGAGAGACAGAGCAAAAAAACCCGCTCGTCGGAGGCAATCTGGATCCTAGAAGATATCGGAGATCGCAGCGGGCAGGCCGTCCGTTGTCGAAGCATTGAAGCATTTTTGGTCGGGGCGAGCTTGCAGGCATACGTACGGCTGAACACTGTGCTGTGGCTGGCTGAACTTTGCTGGAGCAAGGTTTTGCGGTGGCATCTCCTGGAAAGCCCACTGATATGCACACCTGGCGGCTCTGAGAAGGGCGAAGTAGGGCAAATGCATAGAGTAGAACACTCCGAGACGGCCTACACAAGCAGAATCCAACATCATCTGCCCTGCTGCCCAAGACAAGTCATGGCAACGGACACTGTTGGTGTGGACATCGAGATGAAGACGCTTTCATGGAAGCTGGCACTTTGCACACGCAGCTCATTAATCAAGCAACTGGATGCGTACACTACACTGCAACCATGAGTTTGCCATGCACTCCCTGAGCCATGAAGTCAGTTTTCAGCAAGGTTATCCCTGCGAAGGGTGTCTTCCCGCCGCCTGCCCCTGGCAAGGGCGGACCTGGTAAGGGCGGCAAAGGGACCGTTATCCGGGCCAAAGCGGTCAAAGCCAAGGTGGCCTACAAGACACCACAGCCGGGACCACCCAAACCGAAGACGACAAGTCCGCCTAAGGCGAGCACAAGTCCACCCAAGCCGAAGCCAAGCAGCACAGCCAAAGCCTCCGCGCTGCTCATAGCCAAAGCTTCAAGGCATGGCGACGAGTTTTGGAGCTGTGTCCGTTTGTTTTCAATTAACTTGATTTTGAGATTCCTCGGCAGGCCGAAGCCTGGCGGAATCGCGCCCAAGGCTCGGGTGCCGGCGAGGCTCGCCCAGAAATCGGGATGCTCACGAAGGTTCACATGCAAATCAGCAGCTATACAACTCTGAATGCCGCCGTTTGTTCTTTCTTGAGATGGGTTGGGTGGCGTGGTCCTTCTTCCATGCTTTTCCCACATCTTGCAGACTTCGCAGCCAAGGGTACACGCATGCACGCCCGCATGCACATGCATGTACGCCCGCACGCCTGCACGCCCGCATGCCCGCCCGTAGGACCGCCAGCACGCCCACACGCCCGCAAGCTTGCACGTTCGCGCTTGCGCATATAAATTATATCATATACGCCCACCCGCCCACCCGCCCGCCCGCCCGCCCGCCCCGCCCGCCCGCGCACGCACGCACGCACGCATGCACGCATGCACGCAAACGCACACAAACGCACACACCCGCACACACCCGCAAACACGCAAACCCACAGACACACAAGCACACAAGCACACACAAGCAACAAACAAAAAATCCCTTCCCGTCCCCCCCTCCCCCTGCCCTCCACTCCCTTCCCCTCTCCCTCCCCTCCCCTGCACTCCACGCCACGCCACGCCACTCCACTCCGTTCAACTCCACCTCACTCACTCACGCACTCACTCACGCCACTGTTTTCTGGTGGGGTTGTGCTTCTGAGTCAGTTGGCCCAAATTCACGGACTCTTGCAGCCAAGGATACAGCCCAGCAGGTTGTCCAACAAAGAGCACCTGGGCGCTTTAGGGTTGGGACTTTGTTGTCTTGGGTGGGAAAGGTCGAGTGAAAGGCATATGCCGACAGCAGATCACGCAACAGCTCCGGCCGAAGCTTCGATGAATGTGCGAGCGTGGTCTCTTGCACATTGAAGCTTAACCCTTCGACTTCTGAAATGAACTATAAGGGGGGGTACTTGGACAGTTTGGCTGCCTCGTGCCTTGGCTGCCAAGGCTGCCAAGGCCCAAACGGTCGACACCCTCTGCATCTGCGGAGACCTCGACACCTTCTGCATCCGCGGAGACTGCGCTGCCATCCGAGACGGCGGAGCCGGTGCCGCCTGCGCCGTCATCGCCTGCTGCATCGACCTCCACTGCCCCGCTTCCCAAGGCAAGACTGCGTAGGCGCTCGGAGATGCCACGCTCTTCCCTCTTCCCGCCATCAGTGACCCGTTGGACATTCCCCTGCAGGCGCCGGTGCCGGTCAAGGAAGAGTGCACGGACTACCCCGCGGGCATCGAGCGAGGAGCTTACAGAGAGATGTCTCGCTGCACTGCAACCAAGAGGCTTAAATGTTTGCAGGCAAGAATCTGACTTTTTGCACTCGTGTTCGATGCCGAGAGCGGTGAGCTTTCAGGCCACCTCAATATGCCGATCCTGCGTCCCCGTATCTCGGATGAAGGGTGTACTCTAAACTCTAAAGGCTGTGTCTGCAGTCTCACGGTCAAGGTGACAGAGTGGTGTGGCAAGCTATGGGTCGTTTCCGCACGATGCTTGACACACAGGTCAAAGCCAGACTCTGCCGGCTTCATGAATCTGAACATGATTGCGAACATGGCCAAAGAAATGTCAAGTCGGTGCCGCCGAGTCGTGCAGAACTCTGCGGCTCGACGCAATCCTACTGTGTGCTTGTTCAGCTTGCTCACGCAAGAGGTGCCTGAACCAGTTAATGCCATGAACAGCGAAATTAAGACCAAAAGCAATCTTGACAGAAGCACCCAAACCAACACCAACAGTGGAGACATAGCAGCACCGTGCCAGAGATCGGATCGGAGGGAAAGCAACAAAGAAGCAATTGCTGGAAGATCAGACAGCACGAACCCACATTCTGACACCGGTACGCTGTGCCAAAGTGTGCATGGGCACGTGGCTTGCTGTACCTTTTCCTTCGTGTCGCCAGGTGGTCCACTCATGGATATGTGCGTTTTGTCTCGATGTAATACGTCGAAGACCTTCTCGGGGTGACCAATGCTGTGTGTCTTGCGGCTTTTGAGCGTGACAAACTCGCCAACTTTGACAGATTGCTTCGAACCGCTGCTAATCAGAAGGAGCATCCGAGACCGTCAGCCGCCCTACAACGGCTCGCCAGGATCAAATCAATGATTCCGAGTACCTTCCCAACCCACTCCAAGCTTGCCCGACAAAAGCGATTGAAGCCAAGGCCCAAGTCCTGCAGCCCGCAAAGCCGTCGCAGTCGGATCCAGTGGACGATCCAGAAACCTTGCACAAGATGGCCAACCTGGAGCAAGAACTGGCGCAGGCGAGAGCAACAGAAGATATGCTGCGCGACCAGTTGAATTCACTGGACAGCCAGTATGAGGAGGCAAGAGAGGAGGCACCCCGGTTAACGAGAGCTTGCTTGACTGAATCAGGAGGGCTGCCTTCGGTGGGGGTGGCGATTGCTAGAAGAAGTTGATGTGGATAAATTCTGCAAGATTTCTCCAGTTTTTTCTCTGCCAGTAGCTTGAGTGACATCCGATGAATGCTGTCCTGTTCTATGCGCGTGAAAAGCGGATATCGAAGAACCAAGTCAGGATAGACGGCATGTGGCGGATGCCAAGCAGAAGCTGGCGGATGCGCAGCGTGAAAGCACTGGTCTCAGATGTTTCGTCATGTGGCAGAGTGTTTCTGGTCGCACTGTATTAGTTGCATATCGCAGGAGCACAGCTGGAAGCAGAGCGAGACAAGGCAGTCCGGCCTTTCGATTCTGTTCCCTTCCCTTTTTTGCCAGCAGTTCTTATATAATATAATATAATGTAATAGAATACCATATAATATACTGTAATGTAATGTAATATAATGTATTATAATATACTGTATAATAATATATAGTATAATATAATATAATATAATATTCTATTATACTAGAGCTCATGGCCGAGGCGCTTGCAGCGCACAGAGTGCTCGAGGAGGAGCTGGCTGATGCACGCCAGACCTCCGAGCAGATCCAAGCCGAGAGTCTTGCACTCAGGTCGTGAATGCCTATTATTATAATATTATAATACTATAATATCATAATATTATAATACTATAATAATGTAATGTTATAATATTGGAATATTGTAATATTCTAATATTATAATACTATAATAGTATAATATTATATTATATACTATTTTAATATTATAATTATAATAATACCGCCACTTATAGTTTCTTGAGCCCATGGTTGCTCCCTCGGTGCCCTCTCTCGTTCACTCGCCCAACTCATCCACGGGCTGCAGGTGAAGTGCTCCGCAAGCAGAACACTGCGCTCGAAGAGAAGAACGCGGCGCTCGAAGAGAAGAGCGCGGCGCAGCAAGAAGAAATCGCGAAGCTGAAATCCGAGCTGGAGCAGGGCCGGGTGAAGCAAGAGCGTGTCTCCGAAAAGATGAAGACAGCACGGCTCCGATACGAAGCAGCTCTGAGAGCCAGCATCGACTATAGCCTCAATTCGCTCCAGAAGCTTTCCGACAACATGACGAGCCTCGGTGGCGTTCGGTCCAGAGTGCCGGGCTTCTGTGCGTAGACAACGCCCTATCAAGGAGAGCAGCCGCCGATGAGGACTTCAGCGATGCAGGGGAGGCCTTGCAGCAGGCCAGCCTTTGCTATCCACTTCAGCCATAGCCACACGTCTCTGCGGTTGAATGTTCCCTTGAACTGGGTTTCCGGCTCCGGAGTTCAGAGAATTGCCTGCTGTGGAGGTCATGCAGGATCCAATGCTCCCACCGCTGCTGGAGAGTCTCGGTATCGGCCCGGCCTCCGAGAAAGCGAAAGCACTGGAGACTCGACTGCATCATCTCTCAGATGTTCTCAATACCGGTATGTACACATTTGATATCTTATCTGTAAATGAGGATAGGACCCAGAGCTGCTCAATCTTTGTTTGTCAAGTCTTTGCATTTCCGACAATGCGTACATACGCGTCACCGCCTCATGCGCTACTTCAGGAGTTAACGAATCTGCCAAGTTCAGTGCTCATGTTCGCCCGACAGATGCGACCATATACTAAGAGCTAAATACATACATACATACATGCATGCATGCATGCATGCATGCATGCATGCATGCGTGCGTGCATGAATACGTACATACATACAGACAGCACGCAAAAACATAGATACGTCAGATACATGTTTCTACATCAATCTTCTGTTTGAGCATGTGATGTTGCACGTCTGCATGTGGTGGCTCAGTCTTCGATGCCATCGCACTTAGACCGGTGTTTGCACGTGTTTGTCTCCATGCGGCACAGGTCGTTCGAGTTACACTGTGAACACGCATTAGGCACTAGGATTTATGTAGGCTTCTATATTTTTCGCTTTCTCCGCAGTGGCCGGCTTTTATACCTTGATGTCCGCAGGTTCGGCATATGTTGCGCACTCGTTTGAAGCATCATTCACGGAAGGAGGTGATGCGGTTGATGTCTGCCGGCTGGTTGAGCCGCTTCACATCTTTGTATGTCACCATATCTCACCCATGCAGGACGGTTATATGTTTTTTGTGTTTTGGGTGCTTCAACATAGTTTCGTGCCTAGCTTGCATGAGTTTATGCCGGGTGTTCTTCCCGACTTGACTTGATTTTTGTGCCTTGTTCAGATACTACAAGCGCGACGACGTTGAACATGTTGAACACGTCTTCCCCAAACTGCGTAGGTCTGTCATCGTGTCGGAAATGACCGTAACTATCTTTTTTGACGACGACTTCGCAAAAGCAGGTCTCACCACACGATGATGACCCCACTCTTCAGCTAAGCATGCATCTCAGCCCATAGGTTAAAGCGACCCACGGGATGCACGCCAAATTTGGGAAGTGATACTACATCAATTGCAAGTTATGGCACAGGCGCAGGACACAGTAGTACAGTATCGAGAGCTGTACACTCGACAGGAGAGGCAGTTCAAACAAATTCACACAGCAAGCCCGTTCATTCGCATCACTTCATCATTCCCCTGATCGTCACGACATCTGTCACCCCAATCCGTTTCAGCTTTGTCGTGCAGGGACGGCAACACCGTTCTCAGTCATCCAATACGCAGGATTTGTATGCTCGTGGGGCTCGTTATCGAACGCGCCAGGGAGGCTTGAAGATATTCCAGTCTCAGCACAGTGCAAAAGTCGCAGTACCACTCACTCCACGATACGGCCATTGAGTGCACTGTGGCCCCCCTCGATAGGAGCAAGACGCCACCATCACTGTCATGTAACGAGCCATCCATGCAGGGTCGAGCCATCTATACAGGGTTTTCCAGGCTGCATTCTGTAAGAGACGAGGCCTGTGCAGAGGCAGCGCGTCACCAACAATGTAGGGGCACCACAAGGCTTGCAAAACTCCATCCATGCAGATGGTAACGAGCCATTATGAGCCATTCATACATGGTCTTCCAGGTCTCATTCGGGGCCTGTGCAGAGGCAGCGCGTCCCCAGCGACGTAGGGGCACCAGTGTTTTGCGCAGCTCCATCCAGCTAGATCTGTAAGAGAAAACAGACGAGGCCAGTGCAGAGGCAGCGCGTCACGGAAGGTGTAGGTGCACAGTGGTTGCGAGCCACCGGCACGAACGTTTGTGCAATCCAGGTCGTAGTTACCCCCCGCACTCTGTGTAGTGGCACCAGCGGCTCCAAACCTCCAGCACCGTTTCCATGGACTTCCACGATGCAGAGGCCTCTTCTGGGGCCACTTGTCACGAGGACTCATGGATCCATGGCAGTCGCTGCTACGCGGGAGCCAAAAAATTCTTTTTTGAAAGCGTGTGCCGTTTCATGTTTTGCCAATGTTTGCCGGCTTCACCTCATACCGTTGTCTTTTAAGCAGCTGTGCATATGCAGATTCTCTTTCTCGAGCTTTTCGAAAATGCACACACACACAGAATAATCTAAATTCATTTCTACTGCATGGTGTGAACATCTGAGTTTTCATTTTCGCCTGTAGCTCAGACTGGTTGCACTTCTCCTTCGACTTTTCGGAGCCCTGCCACTGTCACCCTCACTGGTGCCATGAACACAGTCGTCTTGGTTAGTGCATTATTATGGCGTGCTGGTCTCAACAGTGCTACATACTCGAGCAACGAGTGAAGGACTCAATATGGGTAGTACAAGCAGCCAGCTCTGTGATTGTGCGTCTCTCTCCCGAGGAGAGCATCAAGAGCGTCTTCCGCTCCAAAGGCTTAGAGCCGAAAGCTGATGAGACGGAATCAGAGGCGGAGCCAGAGGAGCAGGACGAGCAAGAAGAAGAGCAAGAAGAGCCTGCCAGCTCCAGACACTTGCTCAGAATAGCGCAGTGTGCATCTTGCCAGAATCTCATTCGTTCTGCCCTGTGGTTGACTTAGAGTAGACTCGCCGAGGTGACGACGAAGGCACGGCACCTGATGCAGCTGCTGCAGGTAATGCAGGCGACAAGGACGATGACAAGAAGAAAGACACGGATGAAGCCGGGAAAAAGCAAAAGAAAAATAAGAGCCGCAGCAGCAGCAGCAGTAGCAGCAGCAGAAAGAGCAACAGGACAGAGCTGCCGCGGAACGCTTCGTGTTGTGCTTCGTTTCTCTTCTTCTCTGACCTTCCCCTTCGCAGTCGTGTGATCAGCAAGTGCAGTCCTGGTGCCGAAAGTGCAGGAGCCGGAGCCGTCCCCCGAGAAAGAGGCGAAAGAGGCCGGTGTTCGCTGTTTGCGCATCGTTGTTTGAGTCCCTGCGAGATTTCTACGCAAACGTACTGACCAAAAGATGACAGGACTTCCACCTCCTCAAGGAGGCGGAGGCCCAGCTGCCGGCATGTGTAAAAGACAAGCACCCCAAGCCTGAAATTCTACAGCACATCTTTCGAATAGTTTTGCGCGTGCCTTCTATACTTGTCTCTTTTTCTGATGGCCTGTTCCAACCTTTCAGCAATTGGTTTGGTGCATTTGCCCGACGTGGCACTGCGTAAGTCCAGCTCGAGCATGGTGTTGTGCACTTCAGAGACTTTCTATGCCGTGCTTCGCGTCTTCGCCCTCCATGGCTTTCCCTGGAAGCTCTTGTTGCAAAGCCCAACAGGAGCAGGAGTCGCCGACGCAGCCGCTGACAGGCTTAGGTCAGATCTGTACAGCGATCGGAATCGGCTGTGGCGTAGCTTTTGCTCTGATGCCGACTGACAGCCTACGCAACGTGTCCCAAAATGTTCTCGAGGTGTTGATTGTGCCATATTGTGCCTCTGCTGCCCCCCATGTGCATCAAGACTGAACTCAGGGTGTAGGCTGCAGGCCTTACTTACCAACGTATGTATGGACATGCATGGATGCATGCACGCATGTAGCGTGCGTGTGTGTGTGTGTGTATGTATGTATGTAAGTGTGTATGCAGGTCTTTAATGCTGGTTCGGTTCAACTGAAAGCTGCGATTGAAACAGACAGAAAGGCAGAGAGACGGACTCGCTGACTCACATGCAAACACACAGAGTGAACCCAGGCAAGTGCAAACCCAGCTACAGGAGTACCAGGAGGCACGGAGATTCCTGCGAAGTCAGATCGGACTCTCTCTTCTCCTCCCATGCTCCCTGATTTCTTGTTTTTTTCTACCGCTCTCTCTCTCTCTGTCTCGCTGTGGCAGGCCCTGAGCACTGCCGAAGAGGCAGTGGCCATCTTTCGGGAGCTCAAGGCTTCCATGGCAGTCCGATCCCGGGATCCCGGCGATCTCATAAAAGTCGAAAGCATCCGCTGCCGCAGGATCGTCGTGGGGAAGCCACCGCGGGGAGCCCCGGGCGAGAGCTGAAAGCTTCCTGCCTGTTTCAAGACTTTGCCAGGGTTTGCTGTTAGCAGCCAATGTCTACAAGATGGTTGGTCAGTTGGAGGAGGCCGGACTTGCTACACGCACACTGTTCAGGTTGCGTTCGGGCCTTGTCCTTAAGCCCTAGACCGCCATGAGGCTGAGAAGTGGTTGCTGGAAGCACAAGAGATCTTTGAGGACTTGGGTGAGCGGCGTTTGCGCGGCGCTTACAGGGTCGTGGAGTATCAAAACAGCTCACCTATGCCAAGCTCCGAGATGTGCCTGGCTTTAAGTTCGTGACAAGCCTGGAGGTTGGCCCAAGTGCTGCACAGCATGGCCAAGATTCATATTGCCAAGCAGGAGCCTGCAGAGGCCGTGGCGAGAGTGTTTGTCTGTCTATGTCTGTCTTGTCGGCCAGTTGTCATGTCACCTGAGAGTTGAGGGAAGGCGAAACGTACACACGAGCGGCCGTCGCAGTCGTCGCGTTGCTTCTGTCGTATTGATCGTGTGGCCGTCAGGCAGTTCGACTTGCCTACGAGGCACATGCCCTTTGCAAGAGGGCTCGTGATAAGGCCGCGGAGGCCTGTGCATGCCGGCAGTCACTGCAAGCGCTTGATATGTGTTGAAGTGAGATGGGATGAAAGTCAGGCTGGGACACTCCTCTTCACTGTCGAAGCTCATCTCTCCTTCATTGCGCAGCTCGCTTGGGCCTCGTTCTACCTCGCCCTCACCGTTTTGGCGCCTGGCACGGGGCCTTGTTTTTGTTTCTTCGCCTGCCAGGTCGAGAACGGAAGGCCAAGTCTGTGTTGGAATGACGTTTTGTTGTTCTATAGCGTTGAGTACGGAGGTGTTTTGTTTCTGGCATGTCCGATTCTTCAGTGCAGGATGCGAGGGAGCCGAGAGCTCGAAGAGCAGCTCTCAAAAGCTGGCTCCTAAGAGCACCCTGGAAAGTTCGGGGAGGAGGGCTTGTGTGTCTTGTTGCAAGCAATGTAGGAGACGGAAAGCGGATGTGTATGCGTGTATGTATGTATGTATGTATGCATGCATGCATGCATGCATGTATGTATGTATGTGTCTGTGTATGAAATAGTTAATTATTAATTTTTACTTTAGAACATGTTACAACACATAAATTAGGTATTACAGTAGATTCGGTTTTAGTAATCATATTCATTGTATACAACATATACATATACACACAGAAGTTACATGACAAAACAGTATAGCATATAGTACTATATATACATATATATGCACTCGATAATCTGTAATATACATATACTAAAGAAATGCATCTTTTCTTATGTTCTGTAGTTTAAAAATGTAATCCGTAGTATAGATCTTAGAAAAACCTAACATATCATATATGATAACAGGTTTGATGCGTAGTACATAAGAAATAACATACACCATGCAATACTCTTATGTTTAGTGTACAACATGTAGCATATACTTTATCATATACGGCTTATACTATGCATACAACGTATAATATAACTTATCTTTATATATGTGTACATATGTATTCATGTCTATGTTTATTTATGTAGAACAGAAAATATTGGAACATAGGATAGTTCATGGCAAAGTATATGCGAAATGTCTTTTCACATGCTCCTTACATACTATTCTGCGAACGGACCTCGATGCCTCATTCAACTCGTTGGTGTCACGATAATAAGAGCTATGAGAGTGAGCTATGAGCAAGGGTACCACAGGCCTGCATAGCAGATTGTGCTACCATCAATCCTTTGGCATTCCTGGTTTGAAGAATGTACATACCTTCGAAGTGCTCCGCCTCAAACGCAACTTTGTGGCTCAAGAAACTGCCATAAGCCAAAAGCTTACGACTCAGTTGCAGGCTTCTGATCTAAGTGTTAGAGCCATTCCCCAGACCTTCAGCTGAGCATCGCCTGTGAAAAGGAAGCTTCTGTCCGAGTGCCTGCAAGGGATAAGCTGAGAGTGGAGTCGTCAACTACCACCTCAACTTTTGGCAGCCACATACTCAACCAGTTGTGTGAGTTGAGCGACTAAGGGAACATCAACAACAAACCCTCACGCCTTTGCAGTTTCTAATTTTTAGCATAAAAGGCAATAAGCAGCATATAACTTAGAACACATAACATATACTTGAATATCTATGATGTTAATATTGTACCTAATGTGTACATAGAATATAACACAACACATGACATGATAAAGCTCAGTATGTTAAATATGACACATAATATCTGAATCTAATTGTGATAGTTGGATTAGTAGGCTATATGTTATGTATGTAGTATACATAACATATAAGCTATAATGTATACTGATATGTACATATATATATACATATATATATATATGTAAAGGTATATGCATATGTATATTTTATATATAGACATACGCACACATACAGAGAGGAAACACAAAGATAATGCTTGCTCGCCCTTCAGACTGAGGCAGAGAAAGCTGGCATAGCTGCTCGGGCCTCGTCTTCCGATGTCTTCTGGGGTTCCCTATGAGATTTTACTTTATAGATACATGCTAGAACGCTTCTGAATCCTTAGGGCAAGCATTCTCGCAAGTTATCGTGCTTGCTATACTCGCAGCATCAGGGTCGTCATCAGCACAGCTGTGTTGTTATGCACGAGCAAGTCTTTCGATGCCTGCTTCCAGCATGTTCTTTTCGAGCTGGACAGGCATGCGAAGTGTGCCAAGTTTGGGATTGTCACGAACAGGCCACCACTGACAACACTATGCTGTATCATAGTAGGTTATGTTTGTAGTAGCAATGTTAGCTATCAGCATTGTGACCACTCCCCTCGTTTCCTGTTGCCTGGATCGCATGAATGACTTTATTTCTGCGCTATGTCTGGATGCGGTTCTTGATCGGGCGCTTCGTGCGGTCAAGATGATGTTTGTTGAGGCTATTCGTGCGGCTGTATGCTGAGGCAAAGAGAATAGCAGATAAGCTGGGCCATCAGCAGGTGCAGCCCTCAACGCTCCATGCGTGTCCTACTGCAAGTACACTGTTTATTGTAGCCTTCATTCTGGCCCATCATTCCGGCAAAGCATTTGCCGGTAATGCCCTGCGCCTCAGAAAATGTGTGACTGAGACCATAGCTGATTGCTTCTACGCCTTGTCGGAAGTCAACCTGGTCAGCGGCAGGTATCAGGAGGCCTGCTAGGGCAAACCTCTCGCCTGTCTGATGGTTTGCAAAAAACAACGTGGCAAAGCTCTTCAGACATCATCAGAATGTTTCACGGTGTCTTGCGTCAAAATTTCTTGCCTTGTGACATGTTGCTTCAATCCTTGCAGCTTGAGCATGCGTCTCACGTGAGTTGAAGATTCTGGGCCTAAACCAAGTTTGCCGGGTCGGTTGCAGCACTCAGGGCTGTCATAGTATGTTTGAATGCCTTGCTTGCTGTCGAGAGGCTCTGGATGGTGCCGACGAGGGCATCAAGATCTACCAAGACGTGGGTACTTGGCTTACATGTTGCCGTTTTGGCCACGGCATCTTCCACCCGCCAGAGTCGAGGTTACCAGCTTGGCGAGTGTACCTTCGCCGGCCGCCCGAGAGCTGTGTGAAGATGCAGGTAGGGTATGAGAGTCTGCAGGTGAACATGAAAGCGCAGGCTCTGCTTGCCGGAACCTTGGCAACAGCCGGAGTCAGGCAATCAACATGCATCCACTTGTTGGTTGGGTGTCCTTTATTTTGCTGCAGGTCAGCGGTAAGAACGACGAAGCCTTGATTGCTGCACAGGAGGCAGTGAGCATGGCAAAGGCGCGATGACTGTACACCCCAGCGGCTGTGACGGGACCAAACATCTCCTGGCTGGAGGCTATGGATGACAAGCCTTTGGAAGTTCTCGCCTGGCTCTCTGACTCAGACGTTTGGCAGTGCCTGACCTGTTTTGCTTCGCGGAGGCTCAAGAGATTCTGGACAAAGTGCTGCAAGGCATGGCTCGAAAGAGTCGGAGCGGGGCATGGCAAGGATAGGTTGTGTTCGACTCGATCTTTGCCTTCGACATAGGCAGCGCATCTGCTTAAGGTTTTGCCGTCATATGATATTAAACCACGTCAATGTAACAGAGGTATTCACAAATGTCTTGACTTGAACTTTGAGATACTCTTTGCGTGTTTTGGATGCTGGCTCTGCAGTCTGTTGATGGAATAACATGTGATACTCCTTCCACCGCCGTCGTCGCGCATGAGCATGTGACCTGTTTTAAGGGTGCGTCTCCAATTCCTCTGTCTGATTTTTTGAATGGCATTTTGCGACTGTTAATGTGTTGTCCTGCTTGTGGTGTGCTTGACGACCGATGCAAGTCAAGCGGCCTTGCTTTCGAGCTGAAGATGGGTTCACCTTCGCGTGCTCTCCTCGAGCATGGTAGGTGGTGTTGATGAAGATTACGACCCACGGTGATCGTGATATATCGTGATCGTTGTGGTTCTGAACATGGTGGTGGTAGGATGATGATGTTGAAGGCAATGGGGGCGCTGTTATTCGCGAAGGTGGCAATGGTGACCATGGTGATGATGTCTTGGCGATGGCAGTGGCGGGGAGTGGCGGGGAGGCAGCAGGGGTCCTGGTGGAGATCTGTGCAACTGGTGTGGGGAGAAGGGGAGGGAGGGCTGTATCGCTAAGCTGGTTTCACATCGAGAAAACAGGCCACCTAACGCACCATCCGTCTCCCCGTCCTTACCTATTGCGGGGGGCACCGTGCACTTCTCGGACGTGTCCCTCCTACGCCTCCGGGCTGCAGGACGAGGACTGCTATAGGCGGCTTTGAGATTTTTTTTCTGAAAGGGTGCCCGGAACTCAGTCAAAACTCGCCTCGCTCCCTCCCTCTGTGCTTTCGCGCACTTGCTCTGGAATGTTGTGAACAGCGCACAGAGCGTTATTCGATGTTTTTGTCGTCGCCCTCCTGCTGCTGCTTCTACTGCTGTTGTGGTGGTGGTGGTGGTGGCATTTCGGACGATCTGTGCCAGGCCAGCACATGGGCGTCCAGCCGACCCAGGTCAGTCAGCCCAGGTACGTCCAGGAAGAGGCCAGGCCATTGTCTGGCAAGAAGGCAATTCTCCTGCCCTGCAAGTCTTACGTCAGGAAGAAGAGGAAATTCAGGAGGTGTGGGTGCCTCAGTAGGACCTTAGGCCGCCCCACAGAACTGGGCTACCTGTGGCTCACTTGGGCATGAGGCCAGCTGAGTCCCGCATAGAGGAGGAGAAGCCGAAGGGATGCTGCCTCAGCGGCCGCGACGCTCTTTTTTAGGCATTCTCCGGTCACCAAGACGTCGAGTCAGGCCTGGAGCCAGCCATCGTCAGCGACATGTTGCACAACATGCTCCGTGAAATGATGGGCTCAGACATGGACCGCTTCCTGCCAAAGAGTCTTCCTACACAAGCTTCTACGTTTGCTTTGTGGGCTGTCGCGGGCAGGAATCTGATACTCCCTTGATGGACGCTGGGGTAGCCCTTCCCTTAGACGTCTTGTGGGAATTACGAATGACGATGCTGGTCCGACTGCCAAGCGGGCAAGAGAGTGAACAGCAGCGGCACCAGAGCTAAATAAGGACAGCTTGATGAGCATCGAGTTCAGGAGCCAGGTCAACCAAGCCTTTTCTGGGCTCCTTGGTTTCGATTTGGGTAGGGCCGGGGCAGCGGGGAGGGATGGTTCGTCAAGTCTGCACAGTGGCGAGACAGGCTCGGACTTTCCTCAACGCTCACGCTCGGGCCTCAGTAGGAACCCTTTGGTGGATCGCATTGCTGTCATGGTCGGTGGCTGGGCACAGACTACCAAGCAGAGTGCAGGTTCGACTATCCGACCATCAGAGAGCTGACGGGGCACATCGTTGATAAGAGCAAGAATCAATAAGTAAAGTGTGCCTGGACTCTGAACGGGAGTTCTCAGTCGCGACATGTTTACATGCCTCCGTGCGGGATCTGATCCGTGCCTCTTTGTCCAGATCATGGCATGATCTCTTCCTGTAGGATTTAGTTTCGGTTTCTTCTGGGCTCTTCGCTGACACCTGCAGTGAACAGTGAAGCACCACTTGACATGTAAGCCGATCTCTGGAGCCCAGAGCTCATTGCAGAACCAGCAAGTGCTTAATACTTCTCACAGAAGGGGCTGTTTGTGCTCCGTAGGTGGACGTCGCCGGGCAAAGTTTACAACAGTCAGCTCTTGTCAGCGCGTGTGTATCTTGCTCTAACACCTTTTTCTGCCCGTCTGAAACCTTCCTCTCCACTCGGCGTGGTGTCGGCTCGAGCCACTTGACAACCGGACGCCTGGTGCAAATTGATACTTGGCTGCACTACTCCAATCCGCCCCGAGCTCGAGCTGCCTTTTATCCTGATACCCAGGACCTGTCAGCCGTTGAAGCCATGTGGAGCTCTTCTTGCAACGATTGGGGCGAAGAAGGCAATCGGTAGAATGAGCTGTAGCATGAAGTATGGAGACCATGGAGGCTAGAGCCGTGCATTTACGGTGTTTTTGCGGGTTTTTCGCAAGTCGTGCCGGCGGCTTGTATCAGGACCTTTGATGGTACAACAACCGAAGCTGATATTCCCCCCGTGTCGCGCTCAGCACCAGGGATCAGTGCTCGTATTGTTGAATGCCCTGCCTGTTCTTCTGAGGCTACAGCTCGGGCCTGCCAATGGGATGTTCCAGGGCGGCGACAACATGAGACCCAGCTGTAATCGGTTCGGGGGAACTGCTGCTTTGCCTCCACAGCTTGTATGATGTCAGCACGTGGTCAGTGCATGTAGCGAGTCCGTCACACATTACCTCAAGAATCCTCAAGACACCTCGGCACCTCGAACCAGCCGTCAAAGACGATGTTTGAACCCTTGGAACTCTTTCAAGCGTCTGAAGTGGATAGCATCCGAGACCGATGATGGATGCCTGGAAGCCATCTGCCCCTAGCCCGTGCGGACTTTGGCCCGTCGCCGCCTCAAAGCAGAGCAGCCAGAGGTTTAAGCTTTGCCCACCTAATGACCATTGCAGGCCTACTACAAAGAGGCGGACGACGATGCAGATACCACTGAATACACCGAAGCTTGGCTTGACTGTAGCATAACCACCCTTCCCACTCGGTGACAGGCAGTGTCCCCGTGTGTGTCGATTCTCGTGTGTGGGTCCTCTCACGTTCGGCCCGATGCCCTCGAATTCCAAGCGCCTGGGCCTCTCTGCGAGCCGTCGCCCCGGCCAGGCCACGCAGAAGAGCAGTGCTGGCAGCAGTTGTGGAGATGACGACTGGAACAGCCTCTGTGATGAATTCACCTCTGTGCAGTTTCGAACACCCCGAGTAGTTTGTTGACTTGTTGATTGCGGGAAGCTTCCCTTGTCTGACATTTCCCAGGCCATGTTCGTTCCAACCTGGCTGGCGAGATTTTTCCAGGCCCGACTTTGTTCTGTTGACTAAGGCGACTAAGGCTAAGGTTTTCTGCCCACGGCAGCCTTTTTTGTGATGCGGTCCAGGCGAGCGCTTCGGGGCAAGCGTTCGGGCCCAAGTGACAACATGCAACCGGCATCCTAGAGAACCCGAGCTTTGTCAAGCCCTCATCCTGCAGGACGCAGATGATGGTAGAGGCCTGGTGGAGCCCCGGACAGCAACCTAGAAAACCTTAGATGATTCGGTGAGTCGCGGCCTTGAGTCCGTTTCATCGGAGTGCTTGGCAACAGCTGCCGCTTGCATGTTCTGAGCCTTACTCCCAGGCTGCTGAAATCTGCTGAACATAAGTTTCGCTTCGCCAGATGTGGCATGTCCCGCGTTGGAATAAGCCGAGAAGCAAGGACCTTGATCCAGAAGTCGGCCGCCAACGCGGGCAAGAGACGCTTGGCAAAGGGCAAGTTAGTTAGGCAACATCCCATGTGGTGTATGATTTCAGAACTTACTCCCGCACACTTTCCAGGTGCAAGTCTGACTTTTGCCCAGGCTTCTGGCAATGTTGCACGATGGGCCTCTATCCAAAGGTGCTTGCCACAGGGGCGACCCAGGAGCAGTGAGCAGGGCAGCGCTGTGGGGCTCTGATTCAACATGCATGACACGCCTCGTGCTTCAGCAGACTAGTAGAGTCATGCTGACCGTTCCACATCGCAGGCCATCTTGAGGTGTGCCGCGCATGCCGGCTGTGAAATTGCGGCTGAAGTTGCTACAAGTAGGTGTTTCCACCGCGGTCGTGTTGTGACGTTCAGGGTTCATGCTTACAGGGCAATGAACTGAAACTCGCATTTCGTGCCATCCAGCTGCCAACAAGACTTAAGCTCTCTGGCATGTCCCGGCGAAATTTGTGTCTGTTAAGCTTGGACGGACATCCCCTGGCAGGAGGATCTACAGGCCTCGGCAGCTTTGGTCCTTCCGAGCAGCTCCTGTCTACAGCCATGCTTGGTCAACAGCCTGTGGCCCCAGATGCCCAAACGACGTATTCCCGACTCGCTCGATAAAGGGATAATGTGGAAGGGAACCTGTATTAACAGTTGTTACGATGTTAACCAGGACGTATATGATGCCGTTCGTCTGCTCGTCATATTCTTAACGGAATGATTATAACAGTGGTATCATTACTACGGCTACTGCAGCGATGAAAAAGTTGCTTGGAACTGATGCTAGCTCTGGGACTGGTACCACCACCACCACCACCCCCGCAGCAGCAGCAGTAACAACAACAACAAC
>CAJNJA010071129.1:0-22171 GCA_905231915.1 Symbiodinium necroappetens | reverse complement strand
AGTCCGGGTTTAAGGGGTTTAGGGTTTAAGGGTTTAGGGTTTAGGGTTTAGGGGTTTAGGGTTTAGGGTTTTCAAGGGTTTAGGGTTTAGGGGTTTAGGGTTTAGGGGTTTAGGGTTTAGGGTTTAGGGGGGTTGTAGAGCTTCGGGTCCCTAAATCCTTGTTGCCCAAAGCCTGACAGCCCTAAATCCTGGACTTTAAAACACTGAAGCCTTACGCGTCCTAAAGTTTAACCCTAAACCCTAATACCTAATACTAAACCCTAAACCCTGTACCCTAAACCCTAATACTAAACCCTAAACCCTAGCCTAGACCGAAGGCTTGGACTTAATTACAAACAGAAATCGAGACGCCGTCGCTTTGTTGGGGGATGCTTGAGGCCACTCTGTGGTGTAAACGGGTCATTCGCAAGAGGTTTAAGGCTGTAGACAGCTGCTTAGGGACTAGGATTAGGGGCTTAGGTTTCAAGGCCCTTTTCACAAGGAAAGAGCATGAGTTTCTCCGGAATATCTCAAGGGATGTGACTACCAAGGCGCCTGAAAAATGGAACAGAATTTCTTAGGCTTCATTCTTATACATTGTTGTGCAACATACCTCGAAACCCTACCCCAAGTATGAAGGCCCCAAACGCGAAGCCCACACCTCAGGGTCATTTGATGCGGGTTCTTCACCATACCCTAAACCAAAATTCCTAAACCCTGAACCTCATACACTAAGCCCTGGTTCCAGCAGGTTCATGTACCTCCTTTCTTTAACGGCCTTATATACTAAACCCTAAACCCTAAACCCCTAAACTCTAAACCCTAAACCCGACACCCTGCCCGAGGATGCAACAGCTGAGGTGAGAACCTACTCTTTTGTAAGGCTTGGGGCTAAACCCTAAACCCCTAAGCCCTAAAACCTAAAACCTAAACCGTTAACGGTTTAGGGTATGGGGGCTTTAGGGTTTAGGGTTCAGGGAGCCTAAACCCCTAAACCCACAAACCTAAACCCTGATCCCCAAAGAAAAGGCCTTGAGTCAGCACGCAAAAAGTCAACCCTAGTGACTTCAAGAGAACACTCCCGGATGCAGACGCGAACTCTCGTAGCTAAACCCTCCCAGGGTCCTGGGGTTTAGAGTTCTACGGTTGATGATAGAAATCCTTAGCATTACCTTAAGATATTGAGAACGATTTAGGGTTTAGAAGTTTAGGGTTTAGGGTTTTAGGGATATTATATGATGATATATGATATAAATCCTTAGCATTACCTTAAGGAACCTAAACTATGGGAATTATGGGATATTCTTTATTATGGGTAATGCAGGATTTATATCATCAACCGGCGGGTTCTAGGGTGTAGGGTTCTCTAGGGTTTAGGGTTTAGGCTTCTCTGGAGGTTTAGGGTTGAATGTGCGATAAGGCTCCTGGTTGCGTTTTTTTGGTGTTTTCTTTTACTGGGCCATGGATCTCATGTAAATGCAAGGACATGTGCAGGTGGGTAGTTACCGTTATAGGAGCCTTATAGAAGGTCTATATACCTTATGGAAGCCTTATAGAAGCCCTATATACCCTAAACTCCCCACCTGTAGTTTCCTTTAACAAATGCTTGATTTGTGCTGCCTTCTAGGGGCAACGGAATCTACGTTACACCCCGCCTGTGGATCCGAAAACCTTGTGTGCGAAAAGGCAGACCCTGAAACTAACATGGCATGCCCTAGTACTGTTGATGATATACAGCCTGCACTACCATAATATCAGGACCCTAAACTATGGGAATTATGGTACGCTCCTTATAATTGTGGTTAATGCAGGATGTATATCATCAACTGAAGGCTTGGTTTGGCGGGACCAGCAGACCTGAACCCCTCAACCCTTTTCCCTAAACTCTACCATGGGTTTAGGGTTCAGGGCATTCTCAACCGTTCGGCTCGTCCGCATCTCGCATGGAGGGGGCTGTTCCAATTTAGAGCCGTGCCCACAAAGACGTAGCAAGCAGGGGAGCAACAGGCACTACAATTTCTTATAGATACCCTATAGACCCTAAACCCTAAACCCTCTCCGAACTCCAGACAGCGCCCTAAACCCTAAACCCTCTACGAACTCCAGACAGCGCCCTAAATCCTTTAAACCGCAAGACGTCAGACCCTAACCCCCCGTAACCGTTGTGCTAAGTCCCTCAAGCCTTCCACCTCCAAGGCCCCCAAACCCCGAAACCCTCAACCCAGTACGCAAAACATGGGTTCAGGGTTTAGGGTTTAGGGTTTAGGGTGAAACCCGCAAACATTTAAATTTACGCAAAACATGGGCCAAAGTCGCCCCAGTGTTTGCAGCTGTCACTGCTGCCACACGAAATCCGCGCTGGAGCCGATAGGTCTGGGCTGGGACCGGGGGATCCCATCATGATGTTTTCTTAGGGTTTAGGGGTGGTAGGGTTTTTGGGGGGTTAGGGTTTTAGGTTAGTGATTAGTAGTACGGTTGATGATATAAATCTTGCATCACCCATAATAAGGAACATACCATAACTCCCATAGTTTTGGGTCCTTAAGAGAATGCTAAGGATTTCTATCATCAACAGTACTATGTAGACCCCTGGTTTCATTTACCCTGCTTCTTTACCCAGAACGCCCGGGAGGATCCACAAAAGTAGATCCCTGAAGGGGGTTCCTAAAGTACCCTTTAGTAGTTCGGGTCCCAAGTTAGGGGGATCTACTTTTTAGATCCTCCCGGGGGGTCTGGGCAGTAAGGAAGAAACAGTACTTGCAAAAATATCCCCAGTACGGTAACTTAAACCTAAACCCTAAACCCTTAGTTGACTCGTTATAGACCCCTGAAAGGAACCCTTTATGAAGTCTGAGTAAGGGGCGCGTAATCGCTGGGGCCTAGGTTTTCCTAGCATTGAAGAGCTTTGTTGCAGTAGTTGGGTAGTTCTCTAAATTAGGGTCCCTTCTAGAGTCCCTTGTTATACAAGTGCCGTACTATGTTGGGGACCTACAAAAGGACCATAGTTTAGAGAACTACCCAGTTCTTGTTTCGGTAACTATGTCTTTAGCTACAGGATCCAACCCTAGCAGTGCTTCACCGAAGAAGGGGCCTATAATGAGACAATATGTCGATGGGTTGGGGTTCATATCGAAGGATGCTGAAGGCGCCGGATATCTCGAAGATCTAGAGGTCAGCGTGCTAAACCCCAAAGCCGAAACTCTGAACTGCAAAACCCCAAACCCCAAACTGCAAAACTCGTTTTCCACCTGGCCATCATGGCTGTCTCTAGTTCTATCTAAAGTTTTGAAGGTTCAGGGACATGGCAAGTAGGTCTCTAACAGGGGGAGAACTTCAGTTCATAGTGCTTCTCAACCAGCCAAGGCACTAAAATCACGAAAAAGCCTTACTTACCAAGTCTCCCGATCCTTCAAAGCACCGAAACCCGCATTCTTGCAGGCAGAATTCTGCAAATCTCAGAACGAACCTTGATGGAGCCCTAGTAGCAACCCCAAAAGCACTGCGTATGATGCCCTGGACCTCCATAGCCTCGGCATGCCAGACCCCCCGGGAGGATCTAAAAAGTAGATCCCCAAATTTGGGACCGTAACTACTACAGGGTTTAGGGTTTAGGGAACTACTAGAGGGTTTAGTTTAGGGTTTAGGGTTTGGGACCCTAACTACTAAAGGGTTAGGGTTTGGGCCCCCTAACCACTCAAGGGTACTTTATACGAACCCCTTATAAGGGATTTACTTTTTGGATCCTCCCGGGGGTCTGGGCATGTTGCGCGTCCGGATGGCTTCGGGCTGCGAAGTGTTCACGATGCCTATGGAGGAGCTGAGGGAGATGCTTGGAGGTTCATGGGGGAGTTAGAAGTAGGGTTATAAGCAGGTTCCTTTAGAGGGGTTCTAAGAGGGTTCAGGGTTCATGGGTAGATATTATGTAAGTAGGGATTGTAAGTAATCTAACTATAGTTATAACCTATACTCGGGGACTTACAACTTCTTTTTCTACCCATGAAACTTCAAGTTGGTACAGGTGAACCTGTCAAGGCTCTGAAGCAGCAGCTGCAACAGGCTTCTTGGGAGCTTCCTAAAATTTTTGTGTGGTTTCCTGGCAAGTTTCGTGTTAAAGGAGCCCACCACCAAGGGATGCTTTTCCTGTCCTTCCTAACAGTGACCCAGGTCTGTGGAGAACCCAGATTTAAGCAGCGATTGCTGTTGGAGGATGGCCGACCTTTGGATGACGCCGCATCTCTCCAAGAGCCCATGGAGCTGCAGTTGCTGGGCTCTTGTTAGGGGATTTAATTTAAATTACCATAATAAGAACTTAAGGAAACCATATTATTTACTATATAGATCTCTATTATGACAACTTAAAGTAAATCCTTTAACAAGAACCCAGGTTGGTAGTCTTGTGCGGCTTCTCTGGCACGTCCCAGGCTCAGGTAAATGAGCTCGTCGAGGAGGCTCATCAAAATCGTATTCTTGAAGTAGAGCAGCTTCTACATAGGCCGCAAGATCCTGACCTTGCTACAGTTACTGGCTGGACTCCTCTCCTCACTTCTTCGGTTCAAGGGCATTTGGAAGTCGCGCGACTTCTGCTGGAGGCCCGGGCAGCTGTGGACAAGAGCCTGCCAAACGGTGCAAGCCCGCTGCTGGCTGCATCTGAGAATGGTCATGTGGCAATGGCGCAACTTCTTTTAACATCTTGTTCGAAGATCGACGGAGCAATGCGCAACGGTGAGACTCCACTGTACATGGCATCCCAGAACGGACACCTGGAAGTTGCACGCCTGCTGTTGTGTTCCAGGGCAGACATATCCAGGACTCGCATGGATGGGTCGACGCCTCTGCAAGCGGCAACCGAATCGGCCCGTATTGGTATTGCGCGCTTATTGCTGGATTCCCGGGCCGACATCGACTTGGCAGATGTGATTGGGTGCACTCCTCTGATCAAGGCAGTGATTGAAGGTCATGCCGACGTTGCAGAGTTCCCAAGAGGAAAAGAGTGGGTAACCTTTAACATGTTTGGGCTACTGTAATCCCGAAATCTAATCCCAAAGGTTAACCTTTCGCTCCCCTTGGATTGAACCCTAACACCTACTTGGAGGTTCATGGGTAGTTCTAAGTGGAGTTGTAAGTCCCCTAATATAGGGTTATAAGTATATTTACCCTACTTATACCCGTACTTGTAACTACCCATGAACCTCCCAGCAGAAGCGCCTAACCCACTTTTCACTACCCACGTAAGGTTCTTGCTCGCGGCCCGGGCGGCCGTGGACAAGAGCCTTCCAAACGGCGCCAGCCCTCTGCCCCTGGGATTTAGGGTTTAGGGTTTAGGGTTTTAGGGTTTAGGGTTTAAGGTTTAGGGTTTTAGGGTTTAGGGTTAGGGGTTTAGGGTTGCTGTCAAGGAACTTGATGTAGGATTTTGATTAAGAAACCCTGGTCTTTTTTTGACCCAAATACTTCAAAGGAACCCCCTTCAGGGATCTGCTTTTTGGATCCTCCCGGGGGTCTGGGTATACTAACTTAATTTCAGTTCCTTAACAGCAACCCAGGCTCGCGGCATCTGAGAGCGGCCATGTGGCAATTGCTCGGGAGCTGCTGCAGCTTTGTGCTGACGTTGACAAGGCTCTTCTGACTGGTGAGACCCCCTTGTTTATGGCATCGCAGAATGGACATGTGGAAGTTGCGCACCTGCTGCTGGAGGTGAAGGCAGACTTTAGCATATCTCGCACAGATGGTATCACACCTCTGCGGGTCGCGAGGCAACGTGGTCACTTGGACATAGTGGCGCTGTTGGAGTCCTCTTCCAAAAATGCGTTGCTGTCACCAAGGTGATAATTGTGACTCTTTCTGTTTCGAATCATTACTAGCAGAGCCTTTACTCATGTTATGATGGTATCGGTGACGATGCTCGTTATTTTTACCCTGGTACGTAGTCCTTGTAAGATACGTCGAGGCGGCAAGACGTGGCACGCCAACAACAAATGTCCTCCGCCAGTAGCAGTCTAGCAGCAGCAGCACGAGCAGGAGCAGTAGTAGTGGTGGTGGTAGTGGTAGTAGTAGTAGTAGTAGTAGTAGTTGGAGGAGCAGTAGCAGTAGCAGTAGCGGGGGTCGCAGTCGCAGTCGCAGTATAGGAGCAGGAGTAGTAGTAGTAGGAGGAGGAGGAGGAGGAGTAGCTGTAGTAGTAACAGCAGTGGTAGTAGTGGAAGTAGCGGTAGTAGTGGAAGTAGTGGTAGTATTACTCGTAGTGGCAGCAGTAGCAGTCGCAAATGCAGTACTGGCAAGTAGAGCTAGTAGGTAGCAGTGGTAGCAGTAGCACCAGCAGCAGGCGGAGGAGGAGTGGAGGTAGTGACCAGGTAGTGGTAGTGGCAAGGGTAGCGGCAGTCGCAGTAGGTAACATTTCTCATTGATATCGGGGAGTTGTACAAGAAATCATGCTTAGTACCAATGTCAGCAAGTGTTGTTCTGATGGCTGCTACGTTACTCGATCTTGCTGCTAATATAGGGGCCTTAATAATTCGAATAGGGTTTGGGGTATACTAGGCCCCTGCATTAGTCGTGGGCATCGTGGTAATGGCAAAACACGATGACCAAGAACTCCTGTGTCTACGAACCCATGGCCAGTGCGACCCCCGATTCTTTTCTTAACACTTATCCTGCAAAACCTGGTAAGAAAACTGCCAAAGATAGCCACCTGGTACTTACCCAGAGGCTCCTTAGTAGTTCCTTTTCGTGGTTTGTATTTAGGATCCTATAAAGTAATCCCAAAAAGGAGCTACCAAGGAGCCTACGGGTAATTGTTCTTCGTCCAAGCACTGTTAAGTGCGATCCCTGTACATCCACGAAGCCCTTAACCCCAATTCTGCGTTTACTTGGAGGTTCATGGGTAGTTATAAGTCGGGCTTATAAGTAGGGTAACTCTCTATATATATATATATATATAGTTATAACCTATATTAGGGGACTTGTAATTCTACTTACAACTATCCACGAACCTCCAAGTAGAGCCATTATTCATACCCCGTGAGCAATGAAGTGGCCTTCACAACTCGAGGGTTTTGGGGTACATCATGGTATACAACAGATCAGATCTGCAGTAAGCCCTTTCTAGTCCCATATACTTGTGCATACAACCAAAAGGCCAGTCAAAACATGAAGCCCCTACACTACAACCCTAAGTCCTAAACCCGAAACCCTAAAGCCCTAAACCCTAAACCCGAAGCCCTAAACCCCAAACCCAAAGCCCTAAACCCTCTTGCAGCAAAAGCATGGGGTTTGGTGTCTGAAGGGTGATTGCTGTAAGGGCAACGACGTAGAAGTTACCCAGAGGCTCCAATATCCCTTAACTAAGGCATATACCTTAAGTTATAGTAGGATCCCTAATATGATTTAAGGTATAGTCCTGAATTAAAGGATATCGGAGTCTCTGGTACGGGGATTTTCGGGATTTAGTGGCAATTAGGCTTTTGGGGGATCTTAGGCTTCAGGGCCACAGAGGGTCTGGGGACGTTAGAGGTTTCGGTGCGGTCAGGGTTTTAGGGGTTTAGGGGTTTAGGGTTTTAGGGTTTAGGGTTTAGGGGTTTAAGGTTTAGGGTTTAGGGGTTTAGGGTTTAGGGTCTAGGGTTTGGGGCAAAGGGGGTTGGTTGAGGGGAGAAGGGTTCAGGGTCGCAGCGTTGTAATGTAAGCATACTAATAATTCAAGAAAACACGGCTTTGGGTGGATTCGGGTCCAGGGTTTAGGGTTTAGGGTTTATGGCGCAGAGAAACAGGTGTTTAGTGTCTTCCCCTAAACCCGAAGCTTAAACCCCAAACCGTGTCTTCTTGGTTTCTGCAGGTGCGCACAACGGAGATGAAGTCTCGCTTATGTCCATCAACAAAGTCAAGCAGGCCGTCAAAAGACTACCGACTGGTTCTTAGTAGGGAACGGAGGAATGGGTTTTTGGGACTACTTGGAGGTTCATGGGTAGTTATAAGTAGGGTTATAAGTAGGGTAACTATAGGTATAACCTATATTAGGGGACTTATAACTCCACTTATAACTAGCCATGAACCTCTAAGTACTATAGGGGATCTTAAGGGGCTATCATAGGGATCAGGGATCCATTCCCCCATTCCCTACTAAGAACCAGGGAGACTCGTGGGGTTCGGCTTTTTCGCAAGATCGAACAACACACCTGCTAGGGTTTAGGGTTTAGGGCGTCCCAAACCTTGAACCCCTAAACCCTAAACCCTCCCAAACCCTTAAACCCCGGAACGCCTTAACATACAACTCGAAAAGCCACTTGAAGCCCAAAGCCCTGAAACCTCATAGCCCTAAACCCTATAAATAAAATTCTAAACCCCTTTAAACCCCCTTAAAACCCCGGAAACCTCCCCGGCGAAAAATCTTCGAAACGCAGGCCCCTGAGGATGCGAAAATCTTCCCCGAGCTACCAGCCTCTTGGCTTATGTAATCGATGTAATATTAGGGTTTAGGGTTTAGGGGTGTAGGGCTTAGGGTAATATAGAGGCTTGAGTAGTTACCTATACTATTTTGGGGGTTCCTTCTTACAGTTATAGTAGAATCTACCCCCAAAACCCTATTGCAATAGTTATTAAGACCTATATTACTGGGAGGGAGCTTGGGTTTACCTAGGGTATCATACATTATTGACATTGTCAGCCCCTTAAACCCTAAAACTGAAACCCTAAAGCCCTAAACCCTAAAACCCCAAACCCACACCCTAAAACCCCAAGACCCCAAACCCAAAACCCCAAACCCTAAACCCTAAACCCCAAGACCCCACACCTAAAACCCCAAACCCCAAACCTAAAACCCCCCAAACCCTAAACCCTAAAGCCCTAAACCCTAAACCTAAAACCCCCCAAACCCTAAACCCTAAACCCTAAAGCCCTAAAGCCCTAAAGCCCTAAAACCCCAAACCCTGAACCCCTAAAGCCCTAACCCTAGAAACCCTACGAGCCGCAGTCCAAGGAGTGGCTTCATCAGATTGCACCCACGGCCGAGGGCGAGGAGGTGTTGACCTTCTCTTGGGTCTCTTTTTTTGGGCTTAGGGTTTAGGGCTTTTGGGGTTTTGGGCTTTTAGGGTTTCGGGCTTTTAGGGTCTAGGGCTTTTGGGGTTTTGGGCTTTTAGGGTTTCGGGCTTTTAGGGTTTAGGGCTTTGGGTTTAGGGTTTAGGGCTTAGGGTTTAGGGCCTTTAGGGCTTTGGGTTTGGGGTTTAGGGTTTCGGGCTTAGGGTTTGGGGGCTTCCGTTCCTTGGGTACAGTCCTAAGTAGGTTTTGGGGTTTCGGGCTTAGGGTTTAGGGTTCTTAGGGAAACCTTACTTTGAGGTTCATGGGTAGTTCAAGACGGCTTACAAGTGGGATGCCATGAGCATGATTACTGATTGGATCCATACAAACCATGTAGTTTAAATTGGCTTTTATCTTGGCTCTCTCGATTGATTCAGCCAATAGAGGCTATATTGATTCTAAGCGCTTAATATATTGATCTGGATTTATAGTATTCCTCTGGATCGTATATATTGATTTACAATGATGTCCATATTGAGAAGTAGCCCGCTGTTCAGCCCCTTGTATGATTCCGACATAATGAAGCGCCTAAATCTTATGACACCCTTAACGTTAGAGGTCGCTCTAAGGATGTCATATGAGTTTGGGTAGAGGGGCTGGTTTGACTAGCTGGGTAGCCGTTATGGGTTTCATATAAAGGTTTCGAGGGTTTGGGGTGGGTTTTGCATGGTTTTCCTGGAACATTTTCAGGTGGGTAGTTACCGTTATAGGAGCCTTATAGAAGGTCTATATCCCTTATAGAGACCTTATAGAAGCCCTATATACCCTAAACTCCCCACTTGTAGTTTCCTTTAAGGTTTGGATGGATTTTGAGTGGGTGTGGGTGGGCTCGAGCCCATCCAGGCAGCGGCAGCCTACACCTGGACGGTCGCACGCCGGGTGATGAACAGGCTCGCGCACCTGATGACCGGCAACATCAGTGCTTGGACTGGGTTGGCGGCAGTCCTCACCGCGCCTGTTCTGCTGTCAGTGCAGCGAGTTTCCGTCGGGGTCGTGGAGGAGACCTTGGCAGCCGTGGCGCACCAGTCAGCAGAGCTGGTCGGAGAGGCAGGCGCGGAAGCCGCGCGGGCCGTCCAGGTAATTGTTAAGGCCCCCATATAACCGGTGCCGGCGGACGACAGTTGATTTTGGCACCGCTTGGTGGAACCGGGCTATATTGGGGACCTAAAAAGGGACCCTAGGTTAGAGAACTACCCACATACAATTATGGTGTAAGATGCTAAGCTGATCAGAAATTTCCAATCGACAACCACCTATACCCTAAACCCTACCGAGAAGAGGGACCTTGCAGTGAAGCTGCAAGGCCTCGCGACACCAAGCCAAACCCTAAACCCCCTAAACACTTATACCCCTTAAACCCCAGCAAACGCTTGCAAGTCAACATGTGCGACACATCGGTTAGGGCTGCGAAACAGCAGAACTTGTTCTCGTCAGTTTCGAGTCTTGGGCATCGTCGTCAATTTCAAGGCGTCGATTTTCGGATTTGGGTTAAGTAGTTTTGGGGTTATATAGCAGCAGCAGGAGCAGAAGCAGTAGCAGAGTAGCAGTGGTCTTCGTCGTCGTCGTGAACTTGTAATTAGTAGCGCTGAGCTTACTCTCTCGCCCTAAACACACACCCCCCTGCCCTAAAGCTCTAAGCTTCTGCCCCGAAAGTCCGCTCAGCCCATCAACCTCCCGCTAGCATCACCCGAGTCAGACGCGAATGACTCTCTACCCTGTTATCAAGAAACGCTGCTTCGGCATATGGGGGTTTCCGAAAATAGGGGACCCTAATATAGTACCCTACATAGTAGGATCCTCATGATAAGTACCCCAAAATTAAGGTATGTCCCATATCCTTTGTGATGATGCGCCAATGTTGTCTTGGTGGGTCAGCGGACGACTGCTCTTGTTGCTGAACGGTTTTCTTATTCCTAGCCTCTGATCCTAAACCCTTTGCCCTAAACCCTAAACCTTTTGCCCTAAACTCTAAATCCTAAACCCTAGACCCTAAGCCCTAAACCCAAAGCCCTAAATCCTAAACCCTAAACCCAGACACCCCAAACGATGACTCTTCGTCTTCGAATTCCCCAATGCCCATACTCCATCGGTGGGAGAGGCATTGCTTCTGGCCTCTGCGTGGAGCCAGTATCATGAGGATTGCATGGTTTAGGGGTTTAGGGTTTAGGGTTTTAGGGTTTTAGGGTTTAGGGGTTTAGAGTTTAGGGTTTAGGGTTGTTTCTGGAAGGGGGTGGGGTCAGAGATCATATTCTACTTCTCATAGTAGAGCGAGCAACTAACATGCAGTGATTCGCGTTTCGGCTTGCGGCGGTTGTGGGTGTTCGAGGGATGTGACGTGGGATGTCTTGGGCTGGGTTTCACAGTCTAATCTTCATGAGCATGTTTTCAGCTCCATGTTGAGTACTGGGGCATCGCATTCGCATCTTTTTTGCTGCATAATACGGATATGTATATATATATATGTATATATATATAGATGTATATATATATATATACACATGTATATATATATATGTATATATATATATATGATTGTTGATTTTTGTTGACGGGGTGTTGGGTACTGCTGTGGATTGGTGTTTCACTTCTCCGGGACCTGGAAGCGAACATGCATATTCCCAGAGACTCCAATATCCCTTAATTAAGGAATATATACCTTTAACTATAACTGGCCTTAAAGGGATCTATAAGGGTCTCTATAGGGGTTCTATAAGGGAATTAAGGGATATACCTTAAATCAGATTAGGGATCCTACTATAATTTACGGGTAAATTTCTTTAATTAAGGGATAGTGGGAGTCTCTGGGTTTGACCACTCTGTTGGATATCCCACTTCTCGTTGTGCCTGTTGTGATCGCCGTCATCGTGGCCAAGCACCACCATCACCATCGCCATCATCCTCATCATCATCATCGTCAACATCATCATTATCATCATCATCATCAGTATCACGATCAGAGTCGTGGTCAACCTCAGTCTTTTCAAGTGATGCCTCCAAGAGAATCCACTGCTTCCGAGGCTCACAATTCGAACAACACCCTCATAGTCCACTTATAGCATGTTTGGGAAGAGGGTTTGGGGTTCCCTTGGTATTTCAGAATCGGGGATCTCTTTTTCTGCATTCTTTAGGGCCTTTAGGATGTAGCAGAAGCGGCGAAACAGCTAGTGTTTCCTTAGAGTGCCCGTATAGCATGCTATACCCCGAAACCCTGTTTCAATTATTCAGTTAGGGTCGTATAGAAGCCAAAATAACTACCAATACTATTCCCTAGCGCTCCTTATTATAATTTTACTATAAAGTACCCCAAAACCCCTAAACCCTAAACCCAAACCGGTGCATCATATATTAAGGCTCCTTGTTGTAGCGCGGAGATACTGTTGATGATAGAAATCCTGCATTACCTTAAGGACCCTAAACTATGGGAATTCTGGTATATTTCTTACTGTAAATAAAGCAGGATTTGTATCATCAACTACTTGGATGTTCATGGGTAGTTCTATGTTCTAAGTGGGCTTATAAGTAGGACAACTATTATAGTCTGCTATAACCTATCTTAGGGGACTTACATGGGAGCCTCTGGGCTGGAGGAGCTGAGCCAGCGCGTGCGGCGCTTCGTGGATTCCGCTCTCCGTGGCGTGGCCTGCCGGGTTGCAGAGGTTGCAGGCTGGGCATGGCGAAAAAAAAGGGCCTCTCAGAAAGAACACAAGCAGAAGCGTTTTATATTGATATCCCTACCTTCCAACTTGATCTTTACTATACGGGGGTTCATATGGGATATCCCTATCCTTTTGTTTGCTTATGTGCTTTCTTGGGGCCCTGAATGTAGGGGGCCTCAATAATTACCTATCTTACTTTGGGGGCTCTTTACTATAATTATACCATACCGGGCCCCGAAACGCTACTCTAATTATTGAGGCCCTTATAGTAGCAGAAGATGGGCAGTTCCCTGAATTAGGGATTTAGGATCCGTTTTATAAGGTTGCCGAACCACGTTTCGGAGCTCAACAGAGACCTTTATTTTGCGAACTACCCAAAAATAGGTCAGGGTAACTACGAAAAGCATTCCTTAGGGCTCCGATTTAAAATTGTGTTAGTATATACTCCTCAAAGCGTCCCAAAGCCTAATTGCAATGCTTGAGGCCAATATAAGCCCCAAGCATTGAAAACCCGGAACCCTAAGGCCTAAAACCCCAAACTCTAAACCCTATAAACCCTAAACCCTAACCCCGAAGTACCCGGTGGTTTTCGTGGTTTTCGAGGCCTCGAAGGGCGAAGCTGTCGTTTTCAAAAATTGGAGCTTTGGGGGTTTGGGAGGAATTTCCGAAAAGGGGATCTATCTTTGCGGTCTAGCATTTAGGGTCTATAGAAGGGTCTGGGGCCGCACCGGCTTGGGTTTAGGGTTTAGGGGTTTCAATCACGGCGTTTTACTGGAAAAGACCCCTGCGCCCGGTAGAACGTCTCTGACTTCTGTGCAGGGTGTGCCAATCCCGGGGCCATGAACCTAACGTGGGCGTGGTCCCGAGTGTTGTTTAATAGTTATGGCCATTAACAAAAAGACTGTGACCCCAGAAAGTCCTATGAAAGATGGTATCGGGCTACTTGCGATTTATTTCATCGTGGATTGGCTGTTTACCCTGAACCCTAAACCCTAAACCCGGCTTAGAGTTTAGGGTTTAGGGTGCCGACATTGCCGCGCAGGTCCGGGGAGCAAGTGCGCGGGAGCCACGTTCTTTCTCGATCCCGGGCTGACAACTCTGACGCTTCAGGACCGCGGCACGACAGCAGGAAAGACAATATGGGACTTCCGAAAATTAGGGTACCTTATTTTGGGATCCTTATAATAAGGATCCTACTATTTAGGGTACTCTATTAGGGTCCCCTATTTTCGGAAACCCCCACAAAACCGGTTTTGGGATGATCATCTGGGTGTTTGCAAAAGACTCTTCTCCCGATACTCAATGTTGGGGCTGTTGAGATCGACACTTAGTGTGGGAGGGCCTGACCCTTTAGACTCGCTTTTTGCCGCGTACCTATATATATATATATATTTTTTTTATACACATATATATATACACACACATATACATATGTACGTATACATATATGTATATATTTATATGTATACATATATGGATACATATGCACGTACATACTCGCACTATACTTGAAATCACGCAGGGCGCTTAACAGAAACACAAGGGTTGCGGTTTGAGCACGGTGCACTCTTTCACAACTGGAATGGCAGGGTAAAGCCAGGCTAATCTTAAGACCTCGCTGAAGGTTATACCAGCTCTTGCTACTAATGTAGGGGCCTTAATAATTGGAATAGGGTTTTGGGGGTTCCTTATTATAATTATAGTATACTATACCCCAAACCCTATTCTAATTATTAAGGCCCCTATACTAACTAGTATTCTCCCAGTTACGAGCAGCAACAACAAGGTGGACGAGTATTGTCGTCACAATTACCATGGTTATTCGCGATGTTATCTTCTTTTTCGGTAGTCATGAATCAATCCTCGCGGTCTTGTCACCAGCAGTAGTAGGGTTGTATAACTAGCTCACTGGGTTGTTTGCGAATATATTTCAGTTGCTTTTTCAGGGCCCACCTGGGTTAGGGTTTAGGGTTTGGGGTTTAGGGTTTAGGGTGTCGAAACGCGCGTCTATCTACACGGGGTTCTATACGGATTGTACTTGGGGTTCAGGGTTTGGGGTAGAAGGTCCGCAAAGGCACATAGAAGGCCAACCATACACCCAGAGAACCCAATAGGAATATGCCTTAGATCATAATATTAAGCTCCCTATAATTTAAGGTATACTCCTGAAGTAAGGGGTATTGGGTTCTCTGAGTAGTTACTACGTAGTCATTCAGGCCCCTGTCGGACATCGGACCCAAGTGCTCAGGGTGCTTAGGAGGTGGTTTGGGTTTAGGGTTCAGGGTTTATTTAGGGTTTAGGGTTCAGGGTTTAGGGTTTAGGGACCGCAAAGAGTACAAAACCTGCCTGAAGATAATCAGAGCTTGTTCGATGTTCGATTGTCGCTGGTACTGCTGGCTACGCACCACTGCCGCCACCACTGCGTAAAATGAGCATGACATGTCAACGGAACTGTGATCATGACTTCCCTGCCGCGAAGCCTGTCGAAGCAGCAAACTCGTGTGGGAATTTCGCAAATGCAATGCTCAAAACCCGGAATCCTACATCTGGAGCCAGCAAAAAATTGAGGGACTGGACGTAATGACTAGCAATTAGTATCCCTTTCCAGTCCGGGTAAAGCTAAAATATCACATGCAATGCTTACCAAAAAAGCCCTATACCAATTCTTGACGCCATCAAAATCATCTAAGGCCTCGAGAACGGCGTTCTTCGCAAGCGCCATTTTTGGCTAGCCGATCTAAGGACGCTCAGTGCTTCACTGTAATACCCTTGAAGAGTTCCTTCAGGGATTTTAAAGGGTTTTAGAGGCAACTTATGGGGGGGTACGGGGTTTAGGGTTTAGGGTTGTATAGGGTTTTAGAGGCAACTTATGGGGGGGGGGGGGTTGGAGGGGGGGTTTACCCGCGTTCTTAAGATGATCCGGGACTGAGTAGGGTTGCTTTTTGGTAAGGTAGCTGTAGCTATGGTGACTGATAGCGCGTCAACAAGAGTTTGCTTGAACTTACGACTTCCCTCGATCCTCCAAGTAGCACTTTTCGGTTCTGACATTGTTACGGGGCTGCTTGGTAGCTGGGTCTCTAAATCAATCCGTTGCCCGACAGCCATGGCGTCCACATTGATGGCTGTCAGAGCGTTTCCTTATTACCCTAAACCCTAAACCTGAAACCCTACTTATATTGTGGGTGCCGTAAGCATACGGCATAACACGACGTGAGATGCTAGTAGTGGTCCTGCTGCCCGAAGCAGCACTGCCGCGAGTGACGTTAGCCAAAGTAAGAACTAGCGACAATCAAGCCGCCAATGCTCAAGCTGGTGGTGACCGTTGATGGTGGTGATAAAGAGGAGGACAGTGCAGATCAATAGGATGGTGTTTAACACGACACTCAGCAACCGCCGCGATGATAGTGAAAGAAGACGCTGACGATGGTGATGATGACGATGATGGTGGTGATAATGGTGATCACCATGAAGTCAGGCGTATTAGTACTGGGGTGGTGATGATGATGAGTGGAGCAGGACAGCGCTGATGATGCAAGCGAAGGTAGCCACGACCATCAACAGCCATCGTGGCCGTTGTCATCGCCACTGCCACCAAATGAAATGTAGTTGCAGCATCATTGCGATCGCTTGAAGACTAGAGCATGTCAAAGACTTGAGGAGTCTTCATGACCATGTCCGTGATGGCCACAGAGGAACCACTTAAACCCCACACCCTGCACACGAACAGCCACTAAACCCCAGAATTGGAAGGAACTCTCCCTAAATCCTAAATCCTAAACCCTATAACCTAAGTAAAGGGGGTCACTGCACTTTAAAAAAAAGCCTATGTAAACCCTGAAACCCCCAAGCCCCAAAGTTTGAAAGGAACTTACTGGTCTGCGCCGACAGCGAGCTGGCAAGACGCACGCACAAAACGCTGTCGCCTTATGAGCCTCGGCTACATCTGTACTTGGAGGTCCATGGGTAGTTATA
Organism: Symbiodinium necroappetens; assembly: GCA_905231915.1. Classification (NCBI taxonomy): domain Eukaryota; class Dinophyceae; order Suessiales; family Symbiodiniaceae; genus Symbiodinium; species Symbiodinium necroappetens. Next base: position 5,504 of record CAJNJA010071129.1, on the reverse strand, counting down.
AGGTTCCTTCAAGGGATCTATAAGGGCTCTAAAGGGGATCCTATAAGGGGGTATAAGGGTACTACTTGGAGGTCCATAGATAGTTATAAGGTTCCTTTGAGGGATCTATAAGGGCTCCTTTAAGGGCTCTATAAGGGGTCCTATCAGGGGGGTATGAGGGGTCATACTTGGAGGGTTCATGGGTAGTCATAAGTGGGGTATGTAAGTCCCCGAATATATTCGCTATGACTAATTCCTGAATACCAAAACCCCTATATTGTAACTACCCATGAACCTTTCCGACTATAGGCTATGACCACACCTTCTCCTAATCTAACTATAAACCCTAATGTAGGTACCTGATTAAGAAACCCTGGCCCTATAACCCCAAATATATTAGGCTTCATGTTAGGAACCCTAATAAAGACCCAACGTTTCTTAATCAGGGTTTAGGGTTTAGGGTTTAGGGGTTTAGGTTCCTACATTAAACCTGGGAACTCTGGTTCTCTAGAGGCTTCTCATGTATCTATCAAGCAGTCTATTCCTTCGCTCTGCTCACACCCAGACAGCCCAGTACCAAATAAATGATCATAATACTCAGCGAATAGGGTTTAGGTTTGGGGTTTCGGCTTAGGGTTTAGGGTTTAATACATCCCCGATAGGAGTTTCTATCCTCCACGCCCACGCCACCTAGCAACAGCATTGAAGAATCCAAAAAACTATCGATACCCTACACCCTAAACCCTAAAACTCTCGATAACCAAAGCGGCAAAGCCCGACAGTCGACCCGACAACCTGGACGCCTCAAACGCTACAAGTACCCGAACACCGCCAGGCAATTCTGAAGCACCGCAAAAGCTTAAAACAAGAATGCCCTAGACAACCCCGGGTGAAACCCATAACCCAATGGGACCCATTTAAGACCTCTTAGAGAAGGCCGGTTCTTAATACACTATAATGTGTAGCATAGTATGCCCCAAGACCCTTGTTCTAAATTAGACTTATAAACCCATCTAAAAACCCTAAAGACCCCCCCCTAATAAACACCCTAAACCCTATAAACAAAAGTCGAGGCAGTTCCTGAGACCCTAAACCTTAAGCCCCTTAACCCTAAACCTTAAAGCCCCTTAACCCTAAACCTTAAACCCTAAACCTTAAACCCTAAACCCTAGATCGAGGCAGTCCCTGAGGAGGCGCTCTTGTCCTGCCTCGTCCTCCTGGACGGCGCGGCCGCGCCCGCGGCCGTGGTTTTGCCTTCTGCGGAGGCGCGCGAAAAAAAAAAGCGCCGGGGGGTTTTGAGGCGTTTTGGGCTCAGGGTTCCCGTGAGGAACCCCAAACCCTAAACCGGGGTTCCTTTCAGATAAAGGGTCGTAAGGGGTTCTGCAAGGGTATTGTAGGGTCTCAGGGATGTAGTCTCCAGGGTTTGTGGCTTTAGTGTACTTGGAGGTTCACGGGTAGTTACTATAAGTGGAGATATGAGTCCCTAATACAGCTTATAACGATAGTTATCCTACTTATACCACCTACTTAGAAGTGCCCATGAACCTCCAAGTGCGGGTTTTTCAGGATTTCTAAATGGTTCGTGGGTTGACGGCTTCCCTAGACCCCTCAACTACCCTCTGTTAGAGATGAGGTTTACATCCGGCTCGTGGGGTTGCTGATATAAGTCCTGCATTCCCCATAATAAGGAATATACCATAATTCCCATAGTTTAGGGTTTAGGGTCCCTAATAAGGAGGAGACCAGAATTCCGATAGTTTAGGGTCCTTAAGGTATTGCAGGATTTATAGAGTTTAGGAGGGTTTAGGGTTTAGGGTTTAGGCTTTGAATTCAGACACCCTGTCAAAGTCCTACCCAGACCTCTTATCAGACCCTTCACTTCAGCCCTTTAAGCCCTACTGTTGATGATTTCAATCCTGCATTGCCTTGAGGACACTAAACTAGGGGAAGTATGGTATATTCTTTATTATGGGTAATGCAGGGTTTATATCATCAACCGTAGAGTAGCTCCGCGGCCCAAAACCCAAAACGTAAACCAAGCCCGAAATCAAACCCTAAACTTTGAACCAAACCCTAAATCCAACCCGAAACTCTAAATCAAACCCGAAACCCTAAATCCAACCCCTAAACCCTAAATCAAACCCTAAACCCCAAATCCAACCATGAAGCTTTTGCCTGCCGGGCCTTCCCGGGGCCTTTCAGGGGCATTTTCGCTGGGCCACAAACCATTTCGAGGCCATCATTTAGGGTTTAGGGGTTAGGGTTCAGGGTTTAGGGTTTCAAGAAATCTAACTGAAAAAAAGCGCTGTTTCAGCAGGGCCGGGTGCCGATATCGGTCTTTTTTTGGTCGTACCTGCCCACTTGCCCCCTAAACCCTAAATCAACTTAAACCAAGTCCCAAACCCTAAGCCAAACCCTGAACCCTAAATCAAACCCAAACGCCAGACCCTAAACCTCGAATCAAAGCCTAATCTAAAATCAAACCCTGCCAAACTCTAAATCACCCTGAACCAAACCCTAAACCCTAAATCAAACCCTTTACCAACCTTTAAACCAAACCCTAAGCCAAACCCTCAACCCTGAACCCAGAGACTCCAATATCCCTTAGTTAAGGAATATATATCTTAAATCATATTTGGGATCCTACTATAATTGAAGGTATATCCCTTAATGAAGGGATATTGGACTCTCTGGGAAGACCATATGCCCTAAACCTTAAAACCCTAAACCCTAGACCCCTAAACCCTGTAAACCCTATAAGCCCTATAAACCCTATAAACCCTATAAGCCCTATAAACCCTATAAGCCCTACAAGCCCTACAAACCCTATAAAACCCCAAAACCTACACCCTAACACCCCTAGAGCAGCCCCACCCCGAGGCTCGGGAGGAGTTCTTGGACTGCCTCGGCGTGCTCATCGCCGCTCACCGACAGCGACAGGAGACGACGCTCACCCGAGTTGAGGACTCAGGGTGTAGGTATTCATAGGGTTCAGGGTTTGGGGTTTGGGGTTTAGGGTTTAGGGTTTAGGGTTTGGGGTTTAGGGTTTAGGGGTTTAGGGGTTTAGGGTTTAGGGTTTTGATGATATAAATCCTCAGCATTACCTTAAGGACCCTAAACTATGGGAATGATGGTATATTCCTGATTATGGGTAGCTCAGGACTCTTATCATCAACCGTATAGAGGCCTAAGCAACTAGCAACAGGCCCTTTTGTTGGACTTCCGTTCTGGGGCTGCAGGGTTACCTGTGCTCTTGAATGTAGCTTCTTGTGTTTTGGTTAACCAGTCTTATGGTAAGCACCCCAACACATACAAAATAGGTAACCAATAGAAAAGAAACGCACTGCAGACCATCGGCATGATTGTCGACTGAACCTTGGAGTACTTGAGGTTCGTATTTGAGGGAACGGGGGTCATGATTATCAGGCGCTGGACACCTAGGGTTCGCTTTCCTGCCAACGCCTCTTACCTTCATGGTATCACGTGCAATCGTTCTTTTTGCAGCATTCTTCTGTATGGAAATGCCGACATTGAGGCAGCCGGGACTGCTCAAGGGAAACTTGCCCCGGTATCGATGTCATAAACGCATGGATGGCTCGCACTCACCGCTTCACCATGCTGGTCACTCGAAGATTGTTGTGCTTGATCTCGGTGATCGGGAGCTTGGTTTATGGAGCTCAGAAGCACCTCCCTCCAAGCAGTTGTTTCCTCCTCTCACATGTGCACCATCAACCCGAACCATTCTCTAAAGCAAGGACAAGCGGGGAACTTGTGCATGGGCTTCGTCGGGTGTATAGTGGCCATACCCCTGCTGCCACAGTACTCGGTGCTGCTGATGCACGTATCCAACCAGTGGCATTCGGAAGAAAGAAAAGATGGTCTTGGAATTTGTTCATTTGGTGTGCCATCGTTGCGTGGCTAGTTCTTCGCGGCGGTACAGTTTTTGCTGCGGGATCAGCAGTTTGCGGCGCTGTCAAGCTAAGAAGATGGATGCAGCGTGGCTCAGTGTCCATGGAGCGTGGCACGATGGCTCACTTCGCATGGAGAGGTGCCACTCTCGGTGTGGTGCTATCGCTTCTCTCGGATCGTCTAGTGCGTCAAGCCCTTGCTTCTTTCCGGCCCGGCTTGGCAATCTTCCTGCGGAGAACGGCAGCTGCTGCTGCAGTGGAGGAGCTCAGCAAGTTTATTGCTGTGACATGGCTCTGTTGGTCGAGTGTGACGCCTTGGTGCCGGAATCCGTCGCCGTCAAATTCCTGGCCTCGCAGTCCCCGGGGTATCATGCTTGCTGGTTTTAGTGTCGGAGTCGGCTTCATGGTGGAAGAAAACAGCGTCTACTTCCCAAGGGTCCTACACTTCTTCTCGGCTACCCTCCGGAGGTTCAAGAACAGGGAAGATGTCATCCTGCAGGTCTTTCGTGATTTCCTAATTTTTCTATGCTTCAGGATTATTCTGAGCCCGCACCCGTACTTGACTGGTATCGTTGCCGGCCGCTTTGCAAAGGGCGAGATAGAAACTTCCAAGCAACAGCACTCGATTGCTGTGCTGTGGAAGGTGCTGTGGCCCTCGGCCGTCTTGCATGCACTTCTAAACACAGCTAACCGTCTGCCTTTGCGCACGATCCTGAAATTGATCCTCATCTTCATCTGTGGAAAGGTGTTCAGCGACACGTGGGAAAGCCTGGCAGAGCCAGAAGACGAGAATTCCACTGCCCAGCGCTAGCGGGTGCAGCGCCCCGGCCTGCTTCCCGGTCTCTTACCGGTGCCAAGTGCCGGGATGTTGCCACCTCCCTCAAAATTGTCTCTGTGTGTGTGTGTCTTTTTCAGCCGGTTCTTTGACTCGGAGTTGTTTAACCGTGCAGGTTTCCCGTTCTTCGTTGTTGGTGGCAGGAGTCACATCCATGAGTTAAGTGCGCTCAAGTGTCACTATGTAATAGCCAATGGTAATTATGGTAAACGTCCTCTTCAACACAGTACCAGCAGTCATAACAGCCACATGGCAAGCATCATCACCATCGCCATGCCGATCAACATCGCTGGCCATCATGACCGTCAACATCGCGGCCCCCCTCACATCACTGTAGGCGATTCCTTTGCGTTCCGTACAATGCACTTACTTTGACTATTCAGGGCTCCACACTAGATGTAACCCCCGGCTTGGGAAGGACCTTTTCTTGCTTTCCAGTTTCGGGTTTGCGTGGTAGGTATTTGGTAGGGTTATAAGCCGGAAGGACTTTTCTTGCTTTCGAGTTTCGGGTTTGCGTGGTAGGTATTTGGTAGGGTTATAAGCGACCTGATTGGGATCCTAATTGAGGTTATAGTACTTATATCTCTATAAAATTATAAAACAACTACTTACTAAGTCCCACGACCCTCCAAGTAGGGGATAGGGTGTTCAGAGATTCGGTCTTCGGATTCGGGGAAACACTGGGATAAGGCTACAGAAGGATAGTACGGTTGATGATATAAATCCTGCTTCGCCCATAATAAGGAATAGACCATAATTCCCATAGTTTCGGGCCCTTGAGG
>CAJNJA010071118.1:1075-22171 GCA_905231915.1 Symbiodinium necroappetens | reverse complement strand
CCCAAAAAAAACACCCCCCCAAAAAAAAAACGCATTATTTGAGCCGGTCATTTTTTTGGTCCCGGCTTGAATAAGGAAAAAAAGCGCATTAAAGACGCCCAAATTACTAAATGAGCTGCCACATTATTCTGTCAGTGTACACAAGTCAACTCAAGAAGAAAAACAGATGCACATGTGTGCGTGTGTGTGTGTGGGGACAGAAATAACTAACTGACTAACTAACTAACTACCTAACTAACTAAACAATAAATAAATAAACATATATATATACACACATATACACACACACATAGATTATACATATACATATACACATATATAGAGCCATACTTCCTCAAACTGATACAGCCTGCCTGGGTAACAGGAACAGATCTTGCTCCTTTAAATAAAGACAAGCACAAGTCTTGCACTGCGGCGTGCCCGCAGCTACCGGTCCCATAAATCAACGCACCCAAACAAACATTTATAGCAGACCGTGCAGCCTGCCGGAGGGGGGTAGCCAGGTGGAGCCGCATAACCACCAGGGGGAGGCCAGTAGGGACTGTAGCCAGGCGGTGCAGGTGCAGTTCGTCTGTCCCAGCAGGGAAGGCAGTACCAATAGTCCAAGACCTGTGGACTCTAAACCCTAAACCCTAAAACCCTAAAACCCTAAACCCTAAACCCTAAAACCCTAAACCCTAAAACCCTAAAACCCTAAACCCTAAACCCTGAAGCCTTGAAGCCCAGACCCTGACTCCAACCCGACTCATCGGGGCCTCGTGTTCTCGTGCACACATTCCTACTCACAACCCGCCTGACTAAAGGCCCCTAAACCCTAAACCCATTGTTTCAAGTCTCACTGCCGGGTGCCTCGACTTAGCTTTGAGGGATTCGGAGGTTAGCGGATAGGATTCAAAGTTTAGGAGTTTAGGATTCAAGGCTTCGTAGTTTGTTCGGGCTTTCGGGTGTGGGGTGTTAAGCTTTAGGGATGTACACTTTAAACCCTCAAGAGGTTGAGCTGAAAATGCAAGAAAGGAAAGCAACGTGGCCTGATTCCCACAAATGCCGACAAGGGAAACCCACTTTTTTGAGGAGGCGCTGCAAATAGACCCACTAAGCCCCGAAACCAAAACAGGAAACCAACAATGCAGCAACACCTCAAACCAACAACAAACCAAAACCCAACGAAACTTCCAAACCACTCGAACAAAAACAAATCTCGATACGGCCTGGTCCACATGACCTTCATCTTTTAAGGCGCGGCAGAGGGCGCAGCGACGCCTACGACCGCAAAATGTGAGCCAACAATCCTCGCGAGGGGCTCAGTGCACCCAGGAGGGTTAGGTTAAGCATTGGGCCCATCTTGCTTATATGGCTTACGGGGTCAGGGGTCTTCTTTGTGAGGGTTTAGGGATGGGCTTCCGGAGCCCCCCACACCATCCTCACAGTACCAGTAGAGGCTGTCCACGTCCCGATGACCATACTCCTCGCTGGAAGAAGAAAGTCACCGGCGTTTCAAAAAAGGCGGGTTGCTTGAAAGAGGGATACATCCTGCGAGGAGGGTTTCATAGCGGATTCTATGAGGATTCGAACGGGGCTTTTAGAAAAGGATTCAAGAAGGCAGCTTTTGGGGATTGAGGCGCGCGGACGGATGTTGCGGCTTTCGGTAGGTTAGGAATCAAAGTTAATTACGAGCGCCCTGCTTCGGACTGCGGGCTACGGGGGCTTGTGCGTTCTGGGCGGAAGTGGTGCAGAATGCTTTGGTTTTTTATGACATGATGCACGAGTATCATACTACAAGACTATCGAAGCAGCATACTGATAGTACTAGACATGGGGCTAGGACTTCAATAGATCTCGCAGCATAGACATGCAGGGACTGCTCGAACCTGGGATTGGATCTGGGTTAAGGTGTGCCACCACTGAGGCCACAGTCACCGAAAGCTAACAGGGTTGAAGGAAGCCTCTACCATCTCTCAAGATGTCCCACTTGAATTGGACCTCTTTGAAGCCGCTCCTTGTGTTGCCGGCACCGGGTGCAACTCGCAGGCGGCATCGTGTCACGTCATGCTTCGCGAGTTGTGCCGACTTTTCACCTTTGCCTATATAGAGCCTGCTGGCTGCAGATGGTACAGGAACCTCGGTGACTAGCAGCAGCATATCAGATCCCTTCCGTACATCCATACATACATAGATACATACATAGTTACATACATATATACATATAACTATTATCTATTGTACACTTATGTAATTTGTAAACTATATATATGTATATAAGTGTATATATGTATGTGTGCGTATGTATATTGGCTCCCACGTGGCGTATGTATATGTATATGTATGTATGTATATATATATAAACTTTTATGTTGTTCTCACACTTATACATACTGCCCGTATTTATACACGTATCTATAATATTTCTGTATACTTCTATATTGATTCGTCGCTTTGCTCATTTAGCTATTTGTCTACTATCCAGGCACTGTTTACTCGCGCACTTACATGGAGTTTCCATTGAGGTATTTCCCCCAAAAAAAGCTATCCAGTTCGGAAGGGCTTGGGACTGAGGGATTTGGGATTGAGGAGTATAGTATAATATAATATGATATGATATAATAAAATACAAAATAATATGGTATAGTATAATATAATATAATATACTATAATATAATATATTTAAGGCCAGGACGAGGAGAAGGGATTTGCTGCTCAGGCACCCAGCCCAACTCCACATCCCTGGGTCGGCCCGTGCCATGCAATCCGAGTTGCAATCCTTCGTGGACCTGTGGAGATGCCTTGGACTTGGAAGGAGCAGAGTGACGTGGTGTGATGGACTCTCGCGCTCCTAGTGGGGTCATACAATGATCATGGATCACCAGACTCAGTGAGACAAGCACGCTGAACCAGACAAATCAAGTGCGACAGATCGCAAGACCTCGTTTCTGCACCCCCCCAAACCCCCGAAAGCCAGGCATCAAGCAAGCCTCCTCTGTTGCGTGCCAGGCGGCGTAGTAAGGAGTCGACACCTTCTCTGTCATGGGCTCCTCAAGTTGCGGGAAGCGTGCAGGATGGTAGGAAGGCGTTTAGCAGAAGATGACAGCCGACCGATGAGAACGCAAAGGACCCAATAACCCTTAATTAAGGAATATACCCTAAGTTATAGGGGCCTTAATATTATGATTTAAGGTATATTCCTCAATTAAGGCATATTAGGTACTCTTGGAAGAGACATGTGTCCATCGTTTTGGCATGGCTTAGAGAAGTCTGTGGCCTTAGCAACAGCACCAATGGTAGTGACAACGGTGGTAGTAACCGGTAGTAGTAGCCAGGCAGGAGAACGCAGAAGGGACGCAAGGAAGGCGAGAAGCAGGAAGCTGCGACAGCAACTGCTGCAGCAGCAACAGTAGCACCATAATCGAGCGAGAGATGCGTTAAACACCGCTGTTGATTTTGTTCAAAGCCTCTTTCATCCAGAAGTGTCGCAGGACACGAGCCACGATTAGATGGAATTTGACGGACGAGCAAACAAAGAAGATGTTGTTGCCGAACAGCACGAGTACTTGCAATCTGGAACAGGCGACTGCCCACTGGAAACAGGATCGCTACATCTCTCGAGGAGGCAGGGTTTCGAAGACTCCGTGATTCCCTGATATTGGTCGCAGTGAGGGGTGATGTTTCTCTGGAACACTGAATCAAGACTTGGGCTGGGAAACCCCCAACACCTCGAAGCTTTGGAACCTTAGCTCCAACAACCAACGAAAAACATGAAAGCCTCACTAGACGTTGAACTTTTTCAACGCCCGGAAGCCCTCAGCCCTCACACACTTGTGGGGGCTGGGGCCAAGACTTCTGGTATAAGGCAGGCCGTGGCGAAGTCGCACCTGGGTTTCAGGCTTTGGATTTAGATCCTTGGCCTAGTGGTTTGGGCTTTAAAGGTTTAGGGTGGGCGCCTGAAGGTCCAACGAATGTCTCAACTGTTCTACCCTAGCCCTAACCCGTGCCTTAATCTCGAGAGCTTTTCTCATCAAGCTGTAAACCCATGCCTGACAGCACCGGCATCCCCATATTCAGGCTTTTCTTCTGGCCTGGGGCGAAATTAGGCTTTTGATTCATGAACAGAACTTTTAAGGCCAAACTTCGAGAATACCCGGGCTTCAACCTCTCAGATCGAACCCGCCTTCTGCACTCAACCAGCAAACTCCAGAAACATGAAGGATCTGGGGTTTAGGGCTGAAGGCTTAGGGGTTTGGGCCTGTGGCGTGAATTGATAGGTGCGCCTCCTCGCATTGGCTACGATTTAAATTGGGCCGGGGGTTTGAGGTGTTGTGATAGCAGAGAGGCTCCTGTAATGAACCTTCGAGCCGCGAGTGTCCTTCTCAACTCATTCTCATACACCCTAGAACCTCAAACCTTGAGACCTTGAACTCGACTCTGAAAAAAAGCCTCTAAACCCTGAGCCCTACAAGAAGGCGTCTCGGCCCAGGAGTAGTTTGCGGTCTCCGCTCCTCCTATGCATGAGCCCTATATAATAAGCAAGGCCATTCCGGCGCCCTCGCTGTCTTGCCGTCACTGCAGAAGCCGATCTAGCCGATCCCGGCCACCAGGCCATGGTGGCAGATGCTGGTACGGCTTGATCGGGCCCCGGCCGTGGTGGTCTACCCTCTGACCACTCCGGACGATGCAAGTTCCGCCGCCGCCAGAGGCAGCTTGGGTCAGGTTTTATGAGACCTTTCTAAGGTGTGTGAGCGCTCCGACTTGCCTGACCTGGCTAAGCAAGTCGTCGAAGCGCGGTGATTTTTCAAGGCCAGCATTGGCTGGCCTTTATCGGCCATGGCCGCTTAGTCCTACGGCCGCTTTCGCTTGGCAGTCCAGTCTGGAATGCCATCGCCCCTTGCTCTCCCAGGGAGTGGCAAAGCTTGGGATGACCAACGAGGGACATGCATGCGAGTGCACTCGACAGGGTCCGAACAGCTTTCCGAACACACCGTAAAAAGACTAAATCCGACTCCCAGGCACAGTTTGATCAAGGAGTTCTCCACGAGTGAACGTTCCTGGCAAGCTTCACAGGTTCACCACTCAGTCTCGGGCTTATAGTTTATAGGGTTTAGGGCTTTAGGGCCTTAATCGATCTTCTTGGCGAGGGAGTTGATTCGGGTCTGGGTTTGCGGCGTATCGCATCCGGTGGCTTCGAGGTCTGATTCCAAGAACGAGAGCATATTGCTTTTGGAACTGTTGGCCAAAAGGATTCGCCAATTTATGAGGTTCGCTGCGCAACGTTTCTCCTTGCGATGTTGCTCTTACAATACACATTTCAATGGTTAGTATTATTATTACAATAATAATAATTAAAACTATGATTATTATTACTATTATTATTAGCAGTTCGCCCGTTAAGGAATTGGCGCTCTGCCTGGCACCGCTCCCGGAGTGCCTTCAGCAGGATATGCTCGGGCTTGATGTCGCGATGACAGATCTTCCTGTCGTGGGGTTCAGGGTTTAGGGTTTAGGGTTCTTAAGGTTCAGGGTTAAGGGTTCAGGGTTTAGGGTTCTTAAGGTCCTATAAGGTAGGGTTACCTAGGGGTGCTGTATCGCTTGCCGAATCTCGGCGGGCTTCCGGCTAGGAGAGATTGGCCAAGGGGTGAGATGATAAGATTGCGGCTTCTGAAGCGGGAAATTTCCAGCCGCCAAGGTCAGGATCATGCCGAAAAGCCCCAAAAACGTCAACTCGGGAAATGCAATTTTTGTATTGTATGGGATCCGAATTTTGACCCTAGAAGCAGACCAGTGGTATTAATTATGTCACGTCGACTTCGGGTCTTAGTGACACTGCCTGAACATTGAGAAACTCCCGAAACAAGAGTCGCTGATTTCGGGGGCATGTTCAGGTCAGTGGCGCGGGGAGGTTCACCCACCCGAAAGATTGAGCTTTAAACCTTAAACCTGAAATGTTGCTAAATTCGAGAACTGCATTACTAGAACAGTGCTTGCTTGCCCTATGAGGTGAAGGAAAAAAACATGGCTTGGCAGAGATAGTGGGGCATCTTAAGAATCTTGGTGTGGAGGTGGTTCAATTGCGGATATGGCTCCCACGATTCGGATCTACCTAACGGGGGCCCTGAGATTTCCGAAACTCGAAGTACTCATGTCAGAACAACCCCCGAAAAGAGAACTGCCAGGTTCGATTTGGCACCGAAGCGCTGTCTATGACAGGAGTCTACGAAAACTATCGGGGTACCTAAGCTCTCCAATGTAGTTCTCACGGCATGGACCCCTCTTGGTACAGAAACTAGGTCCAGGTAACCAACAAAAGGAAGTACATTGGAGAGTATAGGCAGTTGTCTTTCGGCCACTTCGTCTGAATTGCGGCGTCAATGGACAACTTCCCAGCAGGAATGGCACTCAAGCCTCTGCCAAGTACGGAATCGACCTTGTCCTTGTCACAAAAAACCCCGTCGAAGAGGGGATGTTCTCCTGCTGAGATCTAGCCTCACCTGTGCAGTTTTGCGATAGGGCGATGTTGAAGATACTTTCGGGTACTCCGTAACAACGACCCTCGCAACGACCCTTCCTCTTTCCTGTCTCGGCTATCAGAGGCCGAAACCACTGGAACCCCAAGTCCCAACCCAAGCAAGGCCAGCCCTGTGTGAGATGAGCAAAGAGGGCCGAAACCACTAACTTCCAAGTCCCATCCCCAAACCGGACCAGCCCTGTGTGAGATGAACAGAAACAGAGAGGGCCGAAACCGCAATTCACGAGTAATTGCTGTAAGGCCGAGGGTACAGTTGTAGGGATCCAGCACATATTGTACGGTTTCTTCTGCTTACCAAGCAGACTGGTGGACTCCCCCTGGTTCTATTCTGGATACTACAGTGACATAACGTGATCCCGATCAGGGCAGAGCCTGAATTTTCTGAAGCTTCCCGACTCCTTTGTAGCCAGCGTCGGGGCAAGCCTTTACTCAAGCAGTCCTGGCTTGATGTCACTAACTCTGGCTTCAAATGGAGCTCGGAAACTCTCCTTTTCCTTGGGAGGAACGAAGATCGTAAATATCCACCTGCTAGCAGCTCCATGGAAACTTCACAGAGGCTAGGTTCAACCATGCCTAGCCAAGTCCGCGGTATTTTGCTACCCCACAGTGGTCGAAGTGCATGTTTACGGTACATCGACCCGGCTGCGAGAAACATATCCCATGTAATCCGAAGACTGGGTCCGAAACTCCAGACATTTTGGAACCTACTTCCTGGAAAGGGCTTTGGCACAGCCCGGTGCATGAACAACATACTCGCGCTGCAAGTGATTGTTTTGAGCTCTTGCTACTGCTGTGAGTCTAGCGAGACTTGAGAAAAATGCCTGGAAGTGAGACGCGGGAACCCATAAAATGGCCTTTTGCTTGCCACTGGACTTAAGTCTCGCTTCCGCAGGCTGAACTGAGCAAACACTAAACCCCTCTGCTCAACTCAAACCGGTCTTCTGCTGCGTCGACGTGCTGCGTTGCATCCTGGACATCCCATCAGGTCCTATCAAAAGGAGACTTCGACGGACGACCCAGAGACGCCCTGGAGTGACGAAGGCAGCACCCTAAAGCCTAAACCTTTTTCGAGCAGGGGAACGCGCTAAGTTTTACTAAGCCATGGAACCCTCAACCCCTGAACCCCTTTGTCATACTAACGATTTTGGGCTTAGTGTTCAGTTCGGTTTAAAGCTTTGGGCCTGTCGGTTTGGCATCGTACTACAGGGCGAGTTGAAGCCCATTGAGGCTCACTGAGTGCCACTGGCTTTCGTTGAGGGTGTTTGGTTCTGAGGCGTTCCAGGCCAAGCATAGAAACTCATGCTTGGCCTGGAACGCCTGAGCCGTTTGAGAAACCCAAACGAAACCCCCAAGCCGATTGGCGCTGAACGAGCTGCAATGGGCCTCAAAAAGCCTCTCCATTCGTTTCAATAAATCTGAGCCCTCATGGGCCTAGAAGGTTTCATGCACTTCTGGAGGGGGGTTCTCTGACAGGGACCCCTTGGAAGGTCATAGTCGTATGCTCTGCCCGGTAATGTTGCAGAATTTTGTCCACCGACATAAGTTGGATGCATCTCGGGCATTTGCAGAACTACACTCATGGTCCCCTGAAGTGCTCCCTCTGTGCCTCGTCCGAAACCTGAAGCCCAACTCCTCGACCGAGCTCCGGAGACTACTGCCCGGAGTCCAATCCTCTTCATCCCTTTCAATGCTGACAGCCTCTTTGGCCTCTCAAACCTTCTTGGCTCTCTGCCCGGGTCCATTCTCAGGTTATGGCATACTTTCTGGCCAGGACGCCAGGAGAGATACAATTATTAGTGTGATTTGGTGGGCTGTTTGGTTCCGTTCGCTCTAGGTTGTGTTCGGGGGACTAGCAGGGGGGCGCGACTGAGGGGAAGAGGCTCAACAACGGCTTTCAGTTTTATGCAAGGGAGTTTTCGGAATCAAAGCCACCTCAGTTCAGGAACTCTTGCTGCTGGAGGGTGGGTATCCCCAGAACGGACCACGATTTAGCGCTGCTCGCGTAGGGCCTAGGAACTGCGCCCGCCACGTCCCGGCATCCAGGTCAAGGACACACCAAGCCCGAAGAGACCAGACACCTGTATGGTGTGGTACCGGTACTGGGTTGTGGGTACTACACAGCGGTCATAGACCAACCCTTGAAACGGCCTACTTTCGTACAGTGCGTAAAGGGTCTAAGTTAAGGAACAGGAACCCCCTGATCAGCCTAATCCCTAAATCCCCAACCCCTATCAGAAACTTTTTTTGTGAGCAGGGTCTGCACCGCTAGACCCTTTTACTCTCACCCCTAAACCTTAAACTCTACTCCCTACATGCACTGTAGAAGTAACAGGGCTCCCCGGGAAGCGCAATTTACAAGAGCCCATGGAGTGGGTTGCACGCGAAGGAGACTGGGGGGCCGAATAATAGCCCCCGTCACGCTAATTATAGTGGTAATAATAACAATAACAATATAATGATTAACAATAGCAATAATACTAATAATAGTGATGACAAGAGGGTTTGGGGGTGCTTTAGGGCTTTAGGGCTCGGTTTAGAGTTTCGGGCTTCGTTTTGGTTTTTTCTGTACTTTTAAGCTGCGTTGCCTCACCTTTTTGCTTTAGGGTGTTTGGTTTGGGGTTTTAGGGGACAAGGAAAATAGTTTGTTTTTTTTTCGTCTCGCTTGGCTAGGATGAGGCCTAGGGTTTAGGATGGTTTAGAGTTTAGGAACCTTGCCTGAAGCTCTGTAACACAGAGAATCCCCTTTCAAGGATTCTGCCAGGGTTCTATCAGGCTTTCCATAAAGTGCATTTTGGGCTTGTAAATAGGGGTTGAATCTGGGGCTGAATGCTTACAGATCCTACAGTAGCCTTACAAGGCTCTGAGCTGAACCCAGAACTGAAGGAAGTTCTCTTTTAAATGGAGCTTTAACGTTTCCCAACAGAAGAAGATCCTGGCACTGGGTTTCAGATGGGGGCACTGGGTTCAGCGAATGGTGATGTGTCTGTGCCCCTCCCGGCTACCAGATATGAAAAAATGGAATCCCGTCACGGCTTGCAGGTCGGACATCGCCACACTTGACGAAGCTCTAGGTTTTGGTAAAAGGACTCTCCAAAGGTGATGTACCACAGAGAAAGAAGTATCATGACAAGGATCCTCTACCTAAGCAAACAGAAGCATCTTGTCCCCAGCTCGCCGAGCTTCATTCCCCCATGACATTGCTAAAGATCAAGCAAAATGCTTTCTCTTTGCGGCTCCTAAGTCCTAAGACGCCCCCGAACTAAATGCCCAAATATGAACCGTCGAGTGTGATATCACATGATCATATCAGATCTCCTTCTACGTGGATAAGTTTCAACAGATGATGTTCCTCCGTTTCTTGATTTAGTCTTGATCCGACCCTCCAAGCCACAGACGCATCTGCAAGCCGCCACGGTGAAACAGTCAAGGGGCACATGCGCAGCAAGGGCCCAAATATAGGGGGATTAAAAGGGGCTCTATTTGGGT
Source organism: Symbiodinium necroappetens (assembly GCA_905231915.1). NCBI lineage: Eukaryota > Dinophyceae > Suessiales > Symbiodiniaceae > Symbiodinium > Symbiodinium necroappetens. The sequence continues at coordinate 12,171 of CAJNJA010071118.1, read as the reverse complement.
TTCGGGTGTGCTATAGGAGTCTGGGGTACAGTAGATCTATGGGATTAGAAGGGACACTATAGCTAATGATTCCATCCTCTGTGCTAACTGCTAGTGACCTAGCCCTTCCGGCCAGGCCTGCTCCTGTAGGTATGCGCTCGATACGATGACAACAGGGAGTAGAGGCAGACACTGGTTGACAGTAAGCCCATTCGGCAGTCAGCTATTCGGCTATCACCTGTAGCTTGGAGGTCAATGTCAAGCGGGCTGATTTGAGGAGGAGCCGAGACAAAGAATCGGGCATCCGTGCATCCGTGGGTTTATAACTCTCACAAGTCGGCGTACTTCTGCTCCCGGGTTTGGGTTTAGGCCTTACAGCCATGAACGTCTGCACGACCATTCCCAGGAAGCATCGCTTCAAGATGATAAACCACAAAAAGGAACTACTTAGGGGCCTATGGGTATGTAGTTTGGGGCAACGAAACCCTTGACTGGAGCAGCAGCCCAAGATTCGGAAGACTGGGATTTTGGCTCCTGCCCGTGAGGTGCCTCTCCTGTGAGCTTCCTGTCCCGAAAGCAAGAAACCAATGCAAGCGACCCCCAAACTGGGTTCTCCTTAGAGGAATTAAATAATATTTTAGGTTACCATAATAAAGAAACCATATTATTTACGATAGACCCCTATTATGGGAGACCGAGGCAAAGCTGGAACTCTCCTAGCATGAACCAGCGCAGAGGGAAGCCCGGCAAACATCGAAATCAGACCCGAATCGCTGTCTGTCAACTTTGCAACCTGGAGCTCGGTCAGCAGAGCAGCCGAGACTCGCAGTCGTAGCGGGTTCCTTATTCTCGCTTTACGTTAGATTTTGCCGGTCGCTAATTTAATGCGCCCCTCCGCCCTTGTCTCTTGATGTATATCCGGAGTGAGTCTGAGACCGAAATGCCAGGAGGACATCCTCACCTCAAAGAGCTTCGGCAAGCAGCGCTCTCACGGGCGGGAGCCCGCCCCTCTCTAAGGGGCGGGAAGCGCGCCTTTGCCAGGCTCTCGATTGTAACTTGGCGGTTGTTTCCACTTTTGGTTTAGGGCGCCCTTTGAATTACGTGTGCTCAGAGACACCCAGTCTTGGTTTTGGTCTAGGGGTTCACAAAGTACCTGCATAAAGAACGAGTCTCTCGATTGAATGGGGCTGCTGTTGTGGAACAACGCTCACCTGCCAAGCCGGAGCTCTCGGCTGTCCATTCCGGCTTCAAAACGGTTTATTAAGGTTTAGGGTTTTGGTTTTTGGAGATATGCTTTGATGGAACGCTATGTACCCCGAATACTTCAAGCACATAATCAGCCTATTCTGTCTACGCAGGACGAAGAGCTTGCTAGAAGTAGCCAAGCCACACAGACTCTTATCCTGAACTAGTTACTACAAAGAATAATAACAGCAAGCTGCCCACTACGCCAGGTCATATCCTTGGGTTCAAAGTTTGCACGTGTCTGTCTGAAGGTAAGCAACATTCCCCTAGGGCTGCCTTCGATACCTCATGTTTTGGTCGCTGAAGAAACAACCTCACCCTAAAACCCCCAATAAAGTCCAGGCCCTGCTAGCCCGCCTTTTTTGCATCACGTCTTACTAGACCAGCCTAAGCCCCCCTAAATCAAAAACCTCGCTGCTCGGGACTCGCAGCTCTGCAGGTGGACGCCCGAACCCTGGAGCACGTCCAAGGCACCCCAGGTAAGTACACACCAAGCCCGCCTCTTGGAAATTCAGTACAGCAAGGCTCGCTGAAGGGTTCTATGATATAGTCTCCATATAATAATCAATGAGATTAGGGCTTGGGGGTATATAACTGGCGTTTAGGGCGTGCAGATTTCGGGGTTTGAGGATTTACGCCTGACAGAAGAGTCCAATGTGGTGTTGCCTCCTTATCCATGCAGGAGCCTCAATCTTTCGAACAAGGTGTTACACGATTGCAAAAAGAAAAACATATTTCCCAGGAGTCCGAATTAAGGAACACTACCAGTGCGACTAGTTCTTTCATGCCTCCGCACTCATTCATCAGCCGAGCAGAGGCATCGAAGGCTTCGTGTGACATTGTGTGAGGTTCTAAGTGCAAGCGATTGTTGCGGGATTGCAATGGAGGTCCGAGGACGCCAATCGTTAATACCCTGCGCCTGAAGGCGAAGCCCTGAACGAGAGCTTTTAGGGTTACCGTCTTAGTATATTTCGCCTTAGTATGAGCATTTGTACTGTAAGGCTTAGGAGGAAAAATCTCGAGTCTTCGGACCACCATAACAGAGGCTTGTCGGGACCTTCACCGCGCTGGAGTGGTGACCGACATGCCCTCCATATCCAAGAAAGCATATGAACCGGATACGCCCAAGAGCCTCGAATACCTCATAAGTAATATAGGAGGCTTAATAATTAGAATAGGGTTTGGGGTATATGATACCATAATTATAAGGAGCCCCCAGAACCCTATTCTAATTATTCAGGCCGCTACATTACTTATTTAGCCCCTGCTGGGTTCTGATGTAAGGCTTCGGCTGCAAGCTCGAAGAGTCTGTGCGGCTAATGTTCAGGAATTTAGGGATTCAGGGCCTGCATCGTGCTTTTTGTTGGAGTTTAGGATGCAGCGCTTGAGACTGCAGCCTGGAGGAACCTTGAGGCTAGTTCAGGATTTGCAGGGCTTGTCCTGAATATGTCCGGGGTTACAGGGGCTTTACGGTCGATATTAGAATCCTTAAAAAGGGTATGTTTTTTGGGGCCCGCTTTGACCTTGACCAATAACTCAGACCCTCGGCCCATGTACCACCCTTCCGTCAATCTTCGGGGCCTGGAACCCTCTAGACTTCTGGCTTCAGCAGAGTCTGAAGTTTGAAGGCCCACGCACTACGCACTCCGATGCATATGTTGGTTGTATTTGCGGTTAACTTGTCAAAGACGTTGTCAGGGGAGCGTAGGTTTTTTAAACTCGCAGCTCATTAGTTTGAGTTTCCTCACGATCCTGAAAAAATCCCAAGCCCTAAACGGACCTGAACCCATGACCCTATCCGATGCCAATCCTTTTGAAAACTACAGACTTAACCCTAAGCGCTGGATCGCTATAGGAGAGGACACCACGCAACTTCCTGCCGCTGTGACGTGGCCACAAAAATCGAGAAGGCTCAGATCAGCCTGCAAAAAGCTGGTCTCCGGTGAAGGAACGAGCAGGGTTTGAAAGGGGGCTTGGCTTTCACGGCGTCTCGGAAAATGTTAGAACCCTGAGATGCTTGTATAAGAGCTTAGCTTGACAAAAGGGGTTTATTCAGGGGGAGAGTTTCAGAAGATGAGAGACCTTAATTGCAGGATCGTGATCACAAGAACCCTAGGTACCCTCACTACCTTGAGGTGTCACAACCAATCAAGCAGGGTTTCCGTGGTCTCGTACAGACAAACGAAGTCAGGAAACGGTACAGTGCTGCATGCAACTATGGTATCTCTAAACCCTACTAAACCTAAGACCCTAGACCCCAAACCCTCGACCCTGGACTCTAGACCCTAAACCCTCACTTGAGCTGGATGCCACTGACTCCACAAGAGCTTCAAGGGCTTATGGGCTTAAAACTGTCACCTCGAGGTATCAAGGCAAATCCTGCGAAGCACGTAGAAGGTCTGAGAGAATAGGCTTGAAAAGATCCGGTGCAGCAGTCTTGACGGTTTAGGGCTCTAGGTTTACGGCCCAGAACCGTGGGCTCAAGGCTTATGGATCTGTGGAAGAACGGCTAGGATTCAGGATGTAGATTCTACTGTTGCTGCAAGCGGCTGGTGACTAGGGTTGAAGGCTCAGGATGCGAAATCGGCTGTCGAGCGTAACCCAAATGTCATCCCATGCCCAAGGCAAGCTTGCATCGAACAGGACTATCGGCAAACCTCGACGGTCCAATCTAGTCATGGGTTCGTGGGAAACCCAGAGCCCGTCACTAACACTAGTATAAGGGCTATTCTAGAATAGCGAACTTGATAGTTTTACTTTGGCGTGATCTCGGTGTATATTGCCCTGTCATTTCGCAAGCATTACAAGGACTAAAACTGGACCAGGGAGGATCTGATAAATTAGGGCTTCATTACTGAACGTCCTACTTCATTGAAATTGAACTCCCAAACATCGGATGCCTAGCATCCCGTGCTTCTAAAGCCTCAGCATTCAACGTTCGACTCTTGGGGCGGCGCTGCTGCCGCCCTGTGGAGTGGCCAACAGACGTGCGACTGCCTGCCGAACTTGGGCTTCTCCTTTTTTTGCTTTAACCAATTTTGTATTAAGGTTCCTAAAAGGTAGCCCCAAAAAGGATGAGACTATAGGCAGGGTAACTCCAGCTCAGGGTACTGCGGCCACCCACACACTGACACAACTCACGCACTAGTTAGTAAGTAGTTTCCCGAACTTTTTCCCCCCAAGGAAGCTGGCTCAGTGTGGGATCTTCAAGGCCTCGCCTTCATGCCGAACCAAACGTCCGGCTACCCACACCCTAACCTTTGAGCCTTTGCTCTTTTGTTAAAGTTGATTCGCTTCAACAGCCCATGGGCCGGAACTTCGAGATCCTAGCCTTTGCATGAAGCTCGTATCTTGGGATATTTAGGACTTCAGGTGCATATAGGGCTTGCAAGGCTTTGGGTTTATAGGGTTTGGGTGGACGATTGGATTAGGGCCCTTTTTTTGAGCACGGACTCAAGCTGGATTAGGGCCCCAAAACCCTAAACCCTAAAAGATCCTAAAAGGGTTTAGAGGAAGGCCTGGAGGCGAGATCGCGGCACTGCCACGAGCCTCAGACTCAGAGATTTCCAGATGGGTTGGTAAAAGACTGCTGTGATTTGGGCACTATATTTCCTAGTAAGGATTCATGTGGGTAGAAGTTAGAAGTCTCTTGGCAGAGCCTTCGTGTGGAGCTTCTTGACAATTTAAAGTGCAAAAGTCCTGAGTCATATTTTGCTTGGATTGTTAAAGTAGAGGCCTGGGAAAGCACTCAAGCCGGGTCAATATCACAACTGCTTGAGGAGGGCTGTTGCTGCGAAGTCTGCATCTACCAAAGGTCCGAATCAAAGCGTCGGGTTCAAGATGTGTGGTGGGTCGCAGAGTAGCGGCCAGGCATGTCTTCTTATAGATCCAGCTTCATCCAATGATCCCTACGGCTCTGAGGAGTAGGCTCCGGCCCTTCCTGAGGGATTGAAAAACACATAACGTAGGGGCCTTAATAATTAGAATCGGGTTTTGGGGGCTCCTTATTATCATTATACTATAATATACCCCAAAAACCTGTTCTAATTATTAAGGCCCCTATATTACTAGTGAAGCCTCTGTTCGGAGCCCAGACCAGGAAACTTGCAAAGCCTGGCTCGGACCCTAAACCACGAACACCACAAGCCTTGCTACTATGGTTTAGGGTTTTTTTTCAGTGCAATAGCCCTCTTTCGTGCCAGCGAGCTCAACTCTATGTGGTTTAGGACTTAGGGTTTTGGGTTTAGGATGTAGGGTTTAGGGGCTTTTAGGGTTTACTGCTACTGCTGTCCGGATGGAATCCATCCGCCGCCCACGGCTGACCGCCCCACAATAAAAGCTGAGAAGGCCCCCGCAAGCGGAAAAGCTCGACCGCCCGGCTGGGAGTGGCTAGGGGCGCCCTGTTCCTCTGGGCCAGTGGGTGCCACCGAGGTGCACGTGATCCTCAGCCGAGGTCTGGCCAGGTGCGGGTTGAACGCATGCCTTGGTCATGGTTTCGGATTGGGATTCCGCGGAATGCCCCAAACTGAGATCTGCAGTCTGAGGCAATCACGGTTCATTTTCCTCCGTGGCTCCACTTTTACAAGTTATATCGAGCCACGGTTCAAGAACAGACACGACCCAATCAACGTATTCCAGAAGCCCGCCTACCTCTCTGCAGGTTTGCACCGGATGATCCTTGCCTAGCTAAAGGAGCCTATGTCGACCAGAAGTATCTGATGAAGTATCAGATGCTAGGTGCCGCAGTAGCCCCTCCACGTATCCACTTGTCCGATTGAAAGGGACACCCCGAACAAAAGGGCATAAAGATCACTACCGAGGCAAATGGTGGACCTAGTATAGATGGCTGGTCAGGAAGATTTTTGGCGCTGCAAGTTCTGAGGACTTTGATGCATTGATGCCCTGAACCCCAAACAAGAACCCCTTCTGCCCAGAGGAGTTACAGGCCGTTCGTCGCTACGCGCCGGCGGCGAGGCCGAGCGTGGGGCGAAAGGCCAGCCAGGGGGCCTGACAGAAGGGCACAGAATGTTTAGGGTTTAGGCTTCAGGGTTTAGGGTTTGAATCACCAGAAATGTGGCAAGACCCGCCAAACAACCAAGGGCATCTGTATTGGATAGGTGTGTTCTGATGCTTGCGATCATGCGAAGGAAGCTGGCATTGATACTGAAGACACAGATGGTCTAATCTTCCAGAGCCGATATCTGCCAGGATGATAACGATGCAGGTCTATGATGCCGGGGTGATCATGTCGGTGAACATCCAGCAACCCAACGGGGCCGAGTCACTTAAGACAAAGAGGTCGCAAACATGTGGACTCTGACACGAGAGAGTTCTGTTGATTTCTGGTGGAATAACGACACGGCAGGGGCCTGTTCACAAAGATCAACGGTTTGAGCTTGGACATCCAAGCTTGTATGCTGCAACCATCGATGCTTATAACCTGTACTGCTTCAAGCTCTGAAGCTAACTAACTACAGATTGCGTCCACCTTAGTTACCGACTACACATACGCATAACATGACCAGTCAGACTTTCATGGTGTGGACTTGGAAGCGTAACAAAAGAAAAATGTTCATTGTGCATACACTCCTCAATCATTAATGCGGTGCCCCAGACGGAAATGCTGCTTACAAGATCAACAAAAACCTTTGATACGTGTCGACAAGCTAATGTGTGATCGGCATGCACTAAAGGCACTGGAAAGCTAAAGGCAATGATCTGCGATACGGTGCCAACATTGCAAAAGCGATGATCACCATCATATGATTCTGCTCCGACTTCACCAACCACTGCCTTACACTTGCTTAAATTCATATAGTCTCTATCCCGGCATTCAGGGTTGCTCCCACAGCCTGCTTGGGCTGGCTGCCCGGTGCCGGTTCTGCCACGGCTGGAAATGAGGCGGGGCCTGGCGAAAAGAATGAAAAAGACCTAGACCCTCCATCTACCCTCTAAAGACCCTAAATCCCCTTAATTTCCTAATTTGGGACTATATAATTACCCCTATTTGAGTACTTGGAGGGTCCCGGGATGGCCTTAAGTGTTTGGGCCCCCCTTGGTGGCACCGGAGGGTCGGGTCATCACTCAGAGAGCACAGGGCTCTCTAGGCCTCCCGTCGTGCTCGCCATGCTCAGGGCTCGGAGATAGTTCAGGGTTTAGGGTTTTTGTTGGGGGCTTGTGCTCCGAGGTCTGTAGAACTCTATAAAAAGCCGAAAGGGTTGGGGGCTTCAGGGTGTCGGGCTTGGAATTGAATAGTTGGAGGGCTTATAAACGGTCTCGGATAACCCCCCCAAAGAAAAACCGAGTATAACACATCCCAAAAACCTATTCTAATTCTTAGGGCCCCCTAAACCCCCCAAAGAAAAAACGAGTATAACACACCCCAAAAACCCTATTCTAATTCTTAGGGCCCCCTAAACCCTAAACCCTTATAGAAGAGCCCTTATAGCAACCCTTTTCAATTCAAAGAGCCCTAGTCTACTTCTTAAGGCCCCTACAATACAGTCCTCGCCTGGCGCAAGAGCCGCTGGTGGGCCGCGTCCGCGAGGCGGTGCGCCGCAGCGGCACGTTTCCGCTCCCATCTCGCCTGGATGGGAGTGTTTAGGAAGTTTAGGGCTTAGGGGTTTATAACTAGTCTTTAGGGGTTTAGGGTTTAGGGGTTTAGTCTTTAAGGGTTTAGGATAGGGGTTTAGGGTTGAGGCTTGTAGGGTTTAGGGGTTTAGGGTTTATAGGATAAACCGGTCGTTGCAGGACAATAGCCTACAAAAATCAGAAGGTAGGCAAGTAGCCTGCTAGGGAGGCTGCAACTCAGGTCCAACTAGGTTGCAAGTACCATCGAACAGGAATACCCCACGCGTGATCCTGGAACATGACATTTTTGCTACGTCCGTCCGTTGAGCTGTAACGCAGACCCGATGCGCCCCATACTCCAGCCACTTTGGCCCACGAAACTCAGGCAAACCCATACCTCCCCACTCCAGTAGCTGGACCTCCCTGGGCAACAACAACGGGCGTGATCAAGGATGGGTCTGCTGGTGTGGGGGGCCGGTTTGAGGATACTTGCGGCTGCCAATGCTGGTTTTGATGACCGGAGCTTCCGGAGGTCGTCAGTTTCGCAGAGGCAAGACTGCAGCGGTATAGGTTGGTATTTGCCGTCTGGAGCGGTCTAAGCAGTTACCGATGTCGATCGAGTATACAAGAATCCAGACCCGTTAAGGCCCCCTTCGAGCTGCCAGCGGCCTCTCTGATCCATAAGGAGTCCGTCTCGACGCCCCTTATCAGCAGAGGGGCTTGATAGTTGCTGAGTTGGGGCCGTGCGGGCTCAGCAACTAGGCCCAGTAGCGGTTTGCCAGCTTGAAGTGTGCATGTCGAACTGGTATGTCATACATGCCATGGCTATGGATGGAAAGGACGAAGGGCTCTTGCACAAGGTAGTGTGTAGAGTTGGTTACAAACTCTACTGACGCATGCAAAACTTTGCACATATGCACACACCGCATGCCTGCGTGCATGTATATCTTGCATACTACATACGAGGCAACCATATATGCATGGAAACAGACAAAGCGGGTGTGCGTGGGCGTATTGCGCGACACCCACCCACCCATCCACCCACCCACCCACCCACCCACACACACACACACACAGACAGAGACAGACACAGAGAGACACACACAGAGACACACACACACACCCGCCCACAGACACACGTACGTACACGTAACGAAAGATAATGCATCACGGCCTGTGTTCGCACGCAGCTGGCCTCTCCAGCCCAAGTCGCTCCGAGAAGTTAAACACTAGACGTCTCCGCAGTGCCAAGAGGCTCAGGCTCACGGTCCTGCTACAGAACACGGGTGCCCAACCACTCAAAGGGCCTATGGAAAACTATTGGTCTATAGAGCATTATTCAGGATTATAGAGTTTCGAATGTGGTATGCATGATTCGAACTGCCAAAGGAGGTGTCCTCCGAAAACGAGACCAGCAGTGTTATTTTTCCGGGAACCCAGAGAGCCCAATGAATATTCTACTTCCCTTAAAAGCCGTAACATATGGAAGCATCCTTTATATAGATACGATCATTCTTCTTACTTAAAGTCATCTAAAAGGCTTCTTTTTATTCAGGTCACGGGGGATCGGGCTCTCTAAACACGGGCTTTGGGATGGGATCGACAGGGCTCGAACTTGCGGATTCAGGAAGACCGGCGTCCTCACACGCCATGGGACCACCAGCGGCATCAGCTGCGGCGGCCGGAAGGCGTAGTGGCCTCAGCGCATGTCGGGCCCCTGGACTGCACGCGCCCTAAGCTCTAAACCGGGAGAAGGCTTCAAATCAAAACTCCAGCACGCTACGGTAAGCCCCAGGCCATAAGGCTCCCGAGGCAGGTTGGTTGTGCCAGGGATGAATATAGACTTCGAGGCTTTGGGTTTGGTCGAGGGTCTGAAGCGGAGACAAATCGCTTCTGCCTTTAGTGTGTCCTGCCACACGGGGGATATGTTGACGATCCAACTTAAACCACCGCACGCCCAAAAACAACAGAGATATCTAAGTAGAGCAGGGCGACACTTAACAGCGTCTCTCAGAGACCAGAAACACCTTACCAAGGAAGCCCAAAAGAGAAGAACCCTAATGAAGCCCACCGATTGGACCAAACTTTTCCACAAGGGCCTTCTTATTAGGATCCCGAATGTGACCATTCATCAGTGGCTAACGATTTAACGATATTCTCGCACACCAAACAATACCCTGAAGTCCCAAACCCCGCTTCTACCCCAAGGCCTAATCCCTCATGTCCTGCTAGCCCTAGAGTTTAAAATCCTTCCTGCGAAGAGCATAGCTCTTTAAACGAGACTCCCAGGACTGGGATGCCGCTTCGAATGATGCCACAGCCTCCAACTCCTTGGGCGGTGAGCTGCTTCATGAACGTGCGATTAAAGTTAACGGTAGTACTTTGAAGGCACCGTATAGTGGCTAGAATATACAAAAAGAGCAAGAAGTCTTAAGAACTGGAATGCAGTTTTGAGAAGCATTGTGTACCATTCTTTGTACCGAGACCGCGTTGTGTGCCTTTTTTTGAAGATGCAAGACTATTTTTGCTGTAACATTCAAGCCTCTTGTATGAATCAGTATAGGGGCGAGAATGTAGGGAAAAAAGTCTGACCCTAGAACCTTTACTAAACTTACTACGAGTAGATATTCACGCCCATGTAATGAAGATTTGCCGATGGCCTGGGGTGGCCTGCCGCTTCGGGCAATTGGGAGTAGGTCGTTTGAAAGGCTTTGGGGTCTTCTTAGCCATTGAGGCTTCGGACTTAGATGTATTCCGTTTGCTTGTGCTTTTTTGGCTTTGTCGAGTTGCTTTGGGTGTTTGGGCCTTTTGGTTCAAAGCCCAGTGAACCCTAAGCCCAAAGCCTCGTAGCAAAAGACACCGCCCGGCTGAGTTCGGTGACCGACTACATGAACGACAAACCCACGACACCTCTCATGTCTGTGCCTCTCCTGAATCTGAGTTAATAGTACTAAAATACAACCATAGATGATATAGGATAATAAAGCAAAGCATTAATTAATAGATATAATACTACTGTATGACTCTTCAACCCATCCCAACCCAACCAGTTCGGCTGCCTCAAACTGAAACCTAAAACATCTGAGGCAGCCAAGCTTCAGGTTGTTCTTGCGGCGCTCCCGGGTGCAAGTCTCAGACTCGATACGCCTTGGAGCCAACAGACATGCACGGTGCTGGTTCTCGTTCTCGTGTTGGCGGTTGTGGTTGACTGATGTTGCCATTGTTGCTATGGTTCTTGTTGTTATTGCTGTTGCTGCTGCCCTTGTTGTTGGTAGACTACTTGTCGTCGTCGTAGTAGTAGT
>CAJNJA010071107.1:8053-22172 GCA_905231915.1 Symbiodinium necroappetens | reverse complement strand
TTCGCCTTTCCCCACGTGCGTTTTGGTACACTCAGTGAGCTCCTCGCCCTGTCTGGGCCGGCGGTGGCCCTGGCAGGCTCGGCGATGTTGGACTTCGGTCCGTCGCAGGAGTTGTTCAAGTCTTGGGCACCTGAGAAGCAGAATCTCATCGTAATCCCCGGCTACTGCCTGCCCGGCACCGTGGGCAACCTCGTTCAAGCGAAAGAGAGGAAGATCGAGCTGTCGAGTGGCATCGTCCATGTCCGCTGCGAAGTGGACCATTTTTCCATCTCTGACCACACGGACTCACGAGGCATCGTGGAACTCATTTGCCAGGTCGCACCAAGACAGGTGGTATTGGTGCACGGTGGTCTGCAGCTGATGGACACCTTCACGGCCATTGTGCGGAAGAGGCTGCGACTTCCCTGCCACATGCCCGCAGTCGGCGACCGCGTGGAGATCCCGAGCCCTGCAGTTGTGGAGGCCTGGGCCAGCTCTTTGCTGATGGCCCAGAGCGAACCGGTCCCCCCGCCGCCGGTTGTGGGGGTGCCCGTCATCCATGCCGCGGCGCCGGTGGTCACGACTTTCAGGGGTGAGCTGCGAAAGCGCGACCGCGGAGCTGCCGGCGAAGCCCTGGNNCCCACTGCCAAAGCGAAAGCAAAGGCGAAAGCAAAGATCCTGATCCGTCAGAAGGGCCGCTTGCCCTGCGAGGCTCTCAAGGCCGCACTCCGCGACTCCAACCAAGATGTGCCGGAGGACCTGTCTTCCATCTTCGAGGTTGCCGGGGCGACGATCTTGGTGGATCAGATTCAAGCCGGCACTGCTGCAGTCACGATTTCCTGGGTTGCCGGACTCGAAGATCGAGAGCCGATACTCCAACAGATGCTGGACATCTTAGGCTAATATCGCATCTGTCTCGAAAATATTTGGCTGCGGCACCTTACGTGGTGATCTGTGACCGACAGCGGAGGTGTGTCGAAAGAAAGGTCGCGAAGGTGAAGGGCTGACGCTGGCCGCTCCAAGCGCGGAGACCGTAAGATGCCTTCGCAGTTCGAAAAGCCCAGTGGGGCTCTGTATTCTGTTGTATAAGCTCTTGCCATGGCTTGCTGGGATTCGGGGCGTCATAAGATATACGACCTGCTGCTGTTGGACTGCGGAGACTTGATGTGTGAGATTCGCAATGCGGCGACGATGCGGCGAATTTGTTGCTGATGATCCGCCAAAACAGGAGGGCATGGAAAGGCATGAATCTGCTTCGTTGTCGTTGGCTCGTCAAGTAAATGCTTAGGGCATTGTCAGACCTGCGGTTTGTTGCAACTGTACAAGGAAAACGACGCTCGGCTTCTGAAGAAAGGGAAATGGTGCTGCTGGCACTATGTAAACATGCGCCTGTAACAGTAGCACCCGATGAGATCCTTCAAGAACAGTAGCAGCCTAGCACATCACTGGATTCTCCTAATGGGAGGCGAAGACAAAAGCCACTGAGCCGGACCATCCTATAGTGAAGAAGGACCGAGCCTTGTGGCGCGCATGAGCTAGTTTTGGTTTTCTTGAAGGTCCCCTACCCCTCAGGCCTTCAAAGTTGAGGGACAGAAGACAGTCAGGATTCTGGATTTAGTGTTTAGTGTCTTAGCGGTATCTAAGTCTTAAAGGCCCAGAGGTCGCAAGCCGCAAAGCCTAACATCCGCCCCATGGGCTGCCGCATTGCAAAAGCCCATGCCTATGCAACGCAGTCGCATCTTGCATTATGGCACAATCATTTTACCATGCTCTAGTTTTTCTCATCTGCAGCTTCATGGACGCAACTTCGTAAGCACGAGAGGCGACCTCAGGTGGTTTAGGGCTTCTCCCAACCTGGGCCATTTGCGGTTGCGCAGTCTATTACTCAAGCCCTCGTCTCGAAATTACGCATTGTCCAAGGCTTGTGGGATCAGGTTGCCAGGGAAGCTCGGACTGCAAAACCTTGACAATAAGCGCTAAACTCCGAAGACCTTACACCTTGAACCAGAAGCCCAAACCATCAAGGCCAGAACTTCAGAACCCTTACAAACGCTTCAATGTCCTTTGGATCCTTGGCCTGAGGACCAGCTGCAAAGGGAGGGGGACAGCCTTGAACGAGGCCATAGTTTCGTTTTTTGCCACGGGGGCCTTTGGACATCATAGGGTTTAGGATTAAGGCTCATACGGTTTAGGAGAGGGTTCTGAGGAAAAAGGTTTCCAAGCAAGGGTTGAAAAGGTCTAAGGGGTGATCAGCCACTCACAACGGCGCAATGCTGAAGGGATTGGAGATTCCGACTGCTCGAGGACTTGTGGTATAGTCAGGCGTAGTAACTCGAAAACTTGGGTCTTTGGTGTTATTTCGGCGTAGGAGTTTCTGGAGCTTTTGCTTCCGCTGGAAGCAGGGCAGGGTTGAAGCTTGGGCTTCGGAGCAGGTCTCGCATGCAGTCTACAACTTCGAAGGTCGTTTGAGGAGAGGAGATATATATAGTTTTAAGCAAGCGGAAGATAGGTCCCGAATGCCAGGCATTATAACCCTGGAAACAGGCCGAGACGGACGGGTCTGAGGTGAGGCTGCATCTTTGTTTCATCCTTGTTGCTACGTTTGCATTTTCCTTTCGCCATGTAGATGACATGAGTGTAGATTACATGGATAAACTCCATCGTTCTGCATCAGCGAAAACACTTGCACGGCCGTTTCATGCCAGGCTCAAGCAGCATACAGCCTTTTCAGATCAGGAAAGAGACGTCCTCTGCGAATATGGCTGTCCTTCGTTTGGCCTGCGCACTGCTGCTCCTTTTCTACTTCGAGAAGGCTTGCGCCATCAGAGACCGCCATGTCTCGGAAGTGCAATGCAATGAGAAGTTGGCCGTCGCCGCCGCGAAGCAACACTTCATGATCGAGGCTCCTGCTTTCTTCTAACCCTCAGACCCTCCACCCTAAACCCTTAGCCCTTAGCCGAACGTAAACTCTCAACTCTGATCCCTTGACCTTAGAGCCTTTATAATCGTTACCCCTCGCCCTCAACAAGCAGCTTCGACGTGCAAAGTTGCAGGAAATGAAGGTTGTAGGGTTTAGGAACGCAGAATGCAGGATGAAACTCTAGGATTCCTTTGCAGGGAGTGCGAGGTGTTCCTTCCCCCATTCTTTCCAAAAGAACTAGCTGCTTGAATTTCGACTCTCGCAAAATGGCCTTATCCGGCGACCCGATAGTCCATACCCCCCACGCTGAGCATGTGGCTCCACAAAACCCACAAGCCTAAGGTGAAGAAGATGCCAGCTACCACCAAAGCCTTGTGCAACTGGGCCACGAATGGACAAAATCCAGATGCCAGGGAGGAGGCGTTCAAAAAGCGATGACGCCTCTTCAGGGTTCGCAGGGTCGCGTGCATGTAGGCTGTAGGCTTCAGCGTCTTACAAGACTTAGGTCAGTGTGCCTTGAAAAGGTGGTCCAAAGAACGAAACGCCACTAGCATTTTGAGAGGCGCTGACCTACATGCGCAACGAGCTAGAGTCAGACAAGCACCAGGTGGGTCTCCGAAGATTGGGTTCTTGTTACGTGGAGGGGTGTTTTGGGTATAGGGTTAGGGCGTGCGGCTTAGGAGACAAGGTTTAGCGTGGATCCTAACTAGGATAGAGGATCCCAAACCCGAGGGATTGCAAGTTGTATTTCCATCTTCTTAACTAGTGGGTAGTTGTAAGTTGGGTTCCAGAGTGCGTTTCGGCATCAGCTCAAGCTTGCACCCGGGACGACGGACAAAGAATCTGGTTTTTGCAACAGTTGAGCTCTACCGATACCCTGAAGCTTAAAGCCAAAAAGAAACATATCCTGTGCTTGATTCATCCAGCGTCGGATCTATCAAACCAAAGCCGCCGAAGCCCATCACATACCTGTACAAGCCCCAAACCCTAACCTACAAGTCTACAGGTGACTGGGTGCACCCAAGAGATGTTGGAGAAAGGCTTGGACAAGTATTGTGAGTCTGTGAAGCAGTCAAAGAAGTGATGTTTCTATGCTGTTGCGGAAGCAGCGCTGCCATTGCAAAATCCCGGAGAGCGAGAGAGAAAAAAAAGATGCTGCGGGCAGCGGCAGTGTTTGTGATTGAACGTGTGAGTGCAAGCTGAGGCTTGCTGAGGATGGACGCTTACTATACACCTAGAGACTCGGGGAAGCGCAAGACAACCTTGAAGAAGAAGCTGCTCCTATTTCGACTCTATCTGAGCTTTTCTAGGCTTTCAGTGTGATGCTCATGGAGCCGAAGCTTGCCTCTGATTTTTCCGTCCTGTTCGGAGGCTCACACTGCGACGAGGGAGCCGAAGAAACGCAGCATGAGAAACGTTGGTTCACTTTTTATCGGGGCACCCTGTGTGTTTATAAGATTCGAGAGGCACTTCAGGGTGGGCCGTGATGTCGTAACTGCGTTCTTGTCGATGGTTATTGCATTGTGCTGTTATTCTTTGTTTGGGGGTTGGCTGCAGGTCGTGAGCCAGGCCTTTAACTTTTTGCAGCAAGTTTAAGTTTGAAGAACACCAGGTTCGGCTGTTCCAGCCAGTCGGATGCATCATCCATACTACTGCCGGCAGACGTAGTTCCGCTTCCAGGAAGAAGAAGCAAGCGCCTGGAATTTTAGAGTCTCCCAAACCAAACCGTTTCAGCTTAAATCCTGCATTTGACTTGGCCTTCATGGCACTAGCAAGCACCTCGAGCTAAGGGTCCAGATCAGCTGGCATCGTGCTCAAGCAGGTTGACATTGGTGCGCACACGAACATTGTGTCAAGATCTGCAGAGTCGCCTCACCAAGATTTGGAATCCTTTCCCGAAGTCTTATCGCCATCGAACGCAAAGGGTAACATGATCGCGGCTCTGATTTCTCGGACTCAACAGGTTACCTGTATAGTCCTTGGAAGGCTTACCTTGTTTTGAAGGCGGCATGGAGTTTCATCATATGGAACCCTCGATGCACGCTGTCTAAGCGACGACGTAGCAAGTCATGCAAGGTTTAGGGTTTCGGTTTGGGGTTTAGTAGGTTACGGGTATGTTAGTTTAAGGTTCTATTGCAGGTTTTGCCGTTCGAGGACTGTTGGCTGGGGTTCCACGCGGTGTCTCCGAAGGGAGATCCACAGTGCAAGGTAGATCGGCCATTCTCGTGACAATAGCCATCTTAAGAAGAAGAAGAAGAAGAACAAGAATCGGAATGCAACCCAGACCGCCGGGAGGCATGAATGAACAGTTCCATGGTGTGTCTTTTCATTTGCCCGTCAGCTTTCGCCGAGGTCCATTCGAAGCTCTGGCGCTGGCACGCAGGTTTCACCTTGCACTAAGCCTGCAGTCGGGGGGTTTGGACCTCTGGGCTGCAGCATTGAGCCGCACTGTCGTGTGCTTCAGACACAGCTTGCATCTACAAGCAGAACGCATGGTCCTGCGGGGGGAGAGTCTTTTCTTTCCTTTCTAACTGTAACGGACCACATGAGCTTGTCAAAGCTCTCAAGCCTCGGGATAGGGGTGAAGAAAACTATTTAAAGGATCAAAAAATTATGTAACGGATCCAAGAACAAGCTATTCCTATTTTATACGCAGAATACAGGGCAAAAGACAACAGAACAACACAATCCATAAACACCTGTCCCAGGGACAAAAACACTACTCCGAGAAAAAAAACTAGAAAAGAGGACGGAGAGAAGCACGAAAGAAACAAGGAACTACTGAAAGAAAGTAAAAAAGAACGAACAACAAACGGAAACACAGAAAGAAGGACAGCAATTCAGGCGGAGACAAAGACAGACAGAAGGATTGAAATAATGTAGGAAAGACAAAACAAAAGAACAAAAAACTAATTGAACAAGCAAGAAAAGGAAAGATGGCACTTGGGAAGAAAGACAACATAAACAAAGAAGGAAAGACAGAAAAAGACAGCAATTCAGCGCAGAAGCAAAGTGCACAGAAAGAAAGAAAGACAGAAAGAACGCACAAAAAACTAATGAAGCAAGAAAGAAAGAACGACCAGCGATTCAGCACACAGAAGTTAAAGAACTAAGGATCCTAAGTAATTATAAGTATAGTAACCTAGGCCCATGCACCTCCCTGCTGACAGTAAGCATAAAGAAGAAATGCTCTTGAAACAACCAAGCCGAAACCTTCAGTCCCAGAGCTTCGTTCCGTGCTTTTCCCAAGATGATCACGATGAGGATGATGATGATGAGGATGTATATGTATACATATGTACAAAAGCATATGAATACATGTATAGGTGTATTTGTCTATATGTCTGTATGTACATATGTCGCATGTATTTATGTCTATACATATATATATATATGTGCCTATGCATACATATACATACATACAAATAAACCAATATATATATACATGTATATACATATATGTTTATATATATATATGTATGTTTGTACATATATATATATGTATATGTATATGCAAACATGTGTATATACATATATTTGCACACACGTGTGTGGTTAAAAATAAATAAATAAATATATATATATATATATACGTCCACATGTACATAGATCCACCCCCTCCACCCCACGCCTCCTCAAACCAAGCTAAGCCAAGCCAAGCATTGTGAAGCGAACATGGTGTACACATATAACTCCCCCCCCCCCTCCCCCGCGTATTTCATTTTTGGGCCATGCGGAACCTGCTTCAAAGAATGGCGCACCATCAGTGGACATTCCTTCAAGCAAGCTTTCTGTGAGCATTCTGTTTGCAAACTGAGGGCCTGCACCCATCCCAACCCCCTCGCTCAAAGGACAGCGTGCCGTCAACGGACATTTCTTTCCTTCATGAAGCTTGTCCAAGAAGCCGACCATCCGGCTGTGCCGCCGACCCTACTTCAATCTGCCGCCCTGCGTTTTGTCAGATTCCCAAAACCCGAAAGTACAGTAATTTACGGCATTCTGGGTTCTAAGGGCTATTTTGGGAGGTAAGGGAAGTTAGGCCAAAAAAAACATGCCTCCACATGTTTTTGTGACGTATGGAGACTGAAGCTTTTTGGGCTTATGAGCAGGGCCCTCCTAGGCGCGTCGTCTGCCTCGTCGTTCGGCTTATTGGTCCACCTTTTGCACCACCTCTCCACGCCTGAAGTCGTGCCTCCTCTGGATTTTTCGTGCCCCGTCTGCTTCGAAGGGGTTCACTGGCCTAGTCTAGGGGTTGGGGTGCTGATAGGCTTTTTGGTTTGGCCGTTGCTGGAGTTGCTGCTTTATCTCCGGGCCTTCCTGCTGCAGTTCGCTGCTAACCGCTTGCAAGGGCGGACGGTCTTCAGTTACCGCCTCCTTTGATGAGCCTGAGCGCTCGCGTTTCTGCCTTGGAACGTGAGGTTTCTGAGCTTAAGAGGGTTGTTGCTAGGCTGGCTGCTCAGGTGGAAGACTCTGAGGGTTCTTCTTTCGACATAGTCCCTAGTTCCCCTGCCCGGCCTGTACAACAGTCGACCCCTCCTCCTGCAGATCAGCGGTCGCGGGCCGCTTTCACTCCCCAGCCTAGGGCCTCTCCTTCCAGCTCTGCTTCCTCAGGAGTGCCGTCGCTTTCGGCTGCTTCCCGAGGCGCTGCTTGCCGCGAGGTCGGGTTGTTCTTGCGAAGGTGCCTGTCTGGCCAGCACCGGGGATCGTCGGGAAGAGATAGGTTGCCTGGTGGGTCTAGGTTCTGGTTGGTTGCCAGGGACTACCACGGTAACGATTTTCAGCCTGTGCAAGTTTTTACGAAGTTCGGAGATTGCAAGCAGCTTGTGAAGATCGGGTCGGACCTCGGCCAGAGTGTGTGCATTGGCCTGCCGGCCAGGGGCGACGTGATTGCAGTCTGCTCGGCTGCAGACCTCGAATTGCCTGCCCAGTGGTGAGATGGCCCTTTCCGAGCCTGAAGCTGATTTCGACGGTGATCCCGTTACTGCTCGGGACGCCTTGGCGACAGGTGAGGGCTTTGTGGATTCTTTCTGCCCCCTCGCCCTGCTTAGATGTGGGTCCGACGAGGGCGACGATCCCATCACGGTGCAAGCTCTTGTTGTGAAGGAGGTGGATGCCAAGCTGGTGCTTGCCGTGCCCGCTTCTGCCTGGCACAGGAAGGTTGCAAAGCGAACGCTCCCGAAAGGGTTTTTAACCAAGGTTGCCGCGGCAGAAGTTGCTGCCTGTGCCGCCTCCGACAGAGGCACAGCGGTGGAGGGCGTGGCCTTGAGAGTTTGGTTTGGTCTGGTGGAGCCGGCCGCCGAGTCAGTTTTGGAGGTCTCAGAAGACGTGGCTTCTGTGACGTTCGGGTCCTTGCCCGGCGGGGAGGCGGCCCTGCCTTTCGTGCCGGCGTTGGTCGCTGCTGTGAACGAGAGTTTTCTTTCGCCTCTGCAGAGTCGGCCGGCACTGCTTCCGCTGCTCCTCTCAATGCCCGGCTCGACCGTCTCGAGCGAATGATCTCAGCGCTTACCGGTGCCCAAGAAGCCGAGCCGAGAGGCCAGCCACGTGCAAAGGGCAAGCCCGGAGCGAAGGCTACTTCAAAAGCCCCACCTGTGCGAAGCAGCCTCGACTCCTCGGTGGCGGCAGCGGCGAAAACGGCTGGTGTACCGGCCTCTGCCCTTGCCGAGTTCGAGCGTTTGATTGGCCAGCCGGCCGGTCAGCGCATGATGGCCGAGCCTGCGGTGGGTCAGGCCAGCGATCCTCTGCAGGAGTCGGAGGGAGAAGGAGCAGAGGAGGACGATGCTCTACTACCTCCTCCCGCCGGATCTGGCTACCCCGTTCTGAGGCCGAGCGCACCCGTGGAGAGCAGCCAAGCCGAACAGTTCGCGGCAGCAATGTTCAGGATGATGGAAGGATATTCCAAAGGCCAGGCCTCAAAGACTTCGGCCCTCGATCGGGCCATGGACGGCGTCGGAGGTGGTTCGGGCGAGGGTTCGGGCCTCCCCACTGACCGGCGCAACGCCGCAGCTCGCCGTGCCCTTCGAGAAGCTCTGGTGACTTCCCCGACGGACATAACGGCTGTGATAGAGCGCCTGATGCAGGAGGATATGGCCTCTTCGGCGCCCGGGGTCGGGGTGGTTCAGCAGTGCAGCGCCCGTGCGTGGTTGGAACATCGGTCGCGTGTGGGGCCGTACCCGACGGCGATGCATCTCGGCTGGGCTGCGGCGGGAGCACTCGATGCTCAAGGGCCGGGCTGGTCGACCAGGCCAGGGCCAGGCTCAATGTGATGCTGATGGTCATCGACCAGATGTCGGTGGACAAAGGGTCATGGACCCTAGCGTCCGAATTGACCCTGGAACTGCCCTTCGTCTGAGGGAGCATGCCGGCAGCAGCAGCAGCACGTGCCTGGCGTATTCCAGGCTGTTGGATTCGAGGTGGGCAGAGGTCTCGCTCGCTCACTTGAGGGGGCAGATGGATTTTGCCGAGCGCCGCCAGAAGCTGCAAAAGGGCCAGAGCACACCTGTCGGCCACGAGCAGCCCTCCGAAGGAAGTGCCGAGGCGGCTCTAAATGCTCCCGGGCGGCCACCGCGGAAAGCCTGCATGAAGCACCCTAGGCCTGATCAGCATGATCCCGGCGTGCAAGGGCCGACCCGTGTGCCCGGGGACCGTGCTCCCTCTTTCTCCGTGCCTGGGCTGCTGAATTCATTGCCACGCCTGCTCTTTTCAAAGGCCGGCCCTTTTGCCCGATTTCTCCGCAATATGCTCGATGAGGGGCTGCAACCTGCCTCTACGCCCTACGTGTGGCCCTGCCCTTTGCCTTACCCTGAGGTTTTCCGCCGTCCGTGCGGGCACGACAGCTGGAAACTGATCCTGCTGAACCTTTGTGTCGCCGCTTTGTCATGGTTGTACCTAGGCAAGCCGGCTCAGTGCCCCCGCGAGATCAGGGTGCAGGCTAGACTTAACAGGCGTCAGGCTGAAACAGTGAGGCGCCTGAGGGCTGCTTTGTTTGGCGACTTTTTCCCTTTGAGGTTTTCGGCCGGTGACCTTGGCCGGCACGCTGCCAAGGTAGAAGGCCACTCTGAGGTACTAGGTGCCCTTGCAAGAGCCGCTGCTTCTTTGGCTTCTGCCCACGGCGGGTACCTTGGACCTCCGCCCATAGCGTCTTCCGGCCCGGGCTGCCCGGCCCCTGTGGTCGGCAACTTGTCTGGGCCTCCTGCCACAAATGCCAGGCCTATCCAGGCTTCTAGGATTAAGCTCCCCGGCCCGCCGCGGTTTAAGCCCGAGCCCTTCCTCGACCCTAAGACCAGGCACCTCTACGAGCGCCCCCTGCTGCATGCCAGAGCACCCTTGCCTGATGAGTCGCCGCCGGCCGTTCGGATTCTTGCTAAAGCTGAGGAGCGTCTTTTGCTGTACCGTGCTTTGGCCGACACCGAGCGCCTGGTTGTGGCTGAGCCTCCGCCTGGCCGCGAGCGGTTTGGGGCAGGCTTGTTCTGCGTGCCGAAATCAGCTGAGAAAGACAGGTTGATACTTGATGCCAGACCGGCGAATTCGCTGGAACAGGGCACCTCGAGGTGGACACGAACTCTCGCTTCTGCTGCTGCAGTTAGCTCTATAATTTTGGAGCCCTCCCAGGTGTTGCTGCTTGCCGGGGCTGACTTGAAAGATTGTTTTTATCAGTTCGAAGCCCCGCCCGGTCGCATCAAAAGGAACCTGCTCGCTGACTCTTTGAGTCATGAAGAGGCCGCCTTTGTGTCTCGGGCCCCCGTGTCGAGATTCAGTGCCGGCCTGGCTCGTGTACACGTTGCCTTTTCAAGCCTTGCTATGGGCGACTGTGCGGCCTGCGAGGTGGCCCAGTGTGCCCACCTTGGGGTGTGTTTGCGAGGCCGGGCTATTTTTCCGGGCGAGCTACTTGTTCATGCCGTGGCACCTCCCAGAGGTCTGCTCAGCGTCGGGCTCGTGATCGATGATTTGATTTTTCTGGAGAAAGCCCTGGCTTCTGAGGTTTCTGATGGGCAGGTGAAGGGCGGCTCTTCCTTAGGCCGCCAACGGCTCCAAGCTGCTCTTGAAGCATACCGCGAGGCTCCTTTGAAAGTCAGCGAGGACAAGGTTTTCTGTGACAGCACCAAGGCCTCGTTCTGAGGGGTAACGGTGCATGGCAAAAGCGGCTGGGTGCGGCCGAATCCCGAGAGGCTGTGGCCGCTCATGTTGATTACGAGCCGTGTGGTGCAGCTTGGGCTCGCTACGGCCCAGCTCCTTGAAAGCTTGGTGGGGTCGTGGCTGTCTGTCTTCTTGCTTCGGAGGCGACTGCTGGCCAGCATGGTGCACGTTTTCTCGGCTGTGCGGGGTCTCGGGCCCAACGATATTATTCGGCTTTCGCCCGAGCTTGCTGCCGAGCTCTCCTCGTTCATGCTGCTCGGGCCTCTTGCCTGTGTTTGCCTTCGTGCCCCTGTCGACTCTTCCGTGACTGCCACCGACGCCTCGTCTACTTGGCAAGCTGCTGTACGAGCCCCTGTGCCGGTCACTGTTGCCACTGAGGGTGTGAGGCAAAGCATCCAAAAGGGTGCGTGGACCCGGCTGCTTGGGGACACTGCTGCCTGGCTTCGGGAGAAGGAGCTGCTGGAGCCAGAGAGTGAACTGCCTGACGGCGTTGCTTTTTCAGCGCCCCCTCTCTACGTCGGGCTGGCCTGTTTCCCTGCCTACGCTGAGCTTTGGCGGCGCGAATACCGCTCTCGGGTGCACATCAACATCGCCGAGCTTGAGGCCTATCTGCGAGAGGAGGCCAGAGCTGGCTCGCGAAGGCCTTGCCATCGCCTTCTGTTTGGGCTCGACAGTCAAGTTGCTCTCGGTGCCGTTGTCAAGGGCAGGTCCGCCTCGCCCCCGCTGAACGACCTTTTGTCTCGCAGCATCGCTCCCTATGTGGGTTTTCATGTCCTTCCTCACCTCGTGTTTTTCCCCACCGCGGTGAATCCAGCCGATGCCCCCACTAGGCACCAAGCCGTTGCGGGGCCCACTTGCCCGACACCTCGATGGTGGGATGACCTGTGCCTGGGAAAACCTGCAAGGTTGGACAAAGTTACTCGTGATGAGGGTTTTGCTGTTGACGGCCAGGGGTTCTCTCAGGAGGATCTCTTCGTGTTGGGCGGGTCGCCGGCCCCGGCTTTGCAAAGCAATGCATCCTGCAAGCGTGCCGCCTTTGCGAGGCCCCCTTCCGCTTCCCGGCGAGACCGTGATGAGCCGAGGAAACAGCCTCCGCTCGGTGTCTGCGAGCTGCCTTTGCCTCTCACCGTCCAATCGCGGCTCAGTGAGTTCCCGTTGCGTCAGTTTGCGTGCAAAGGTGGCCTTCCTGACTTCAGCAGGCCCGGTGCTTTGGACTTGTTCTCCGGTGTTGGCGGCGTCGCCCGTGGGCTTTTGCGACACGGCTGCCCCTGGGTGTTGACTTTTGACTTGCGTCGCAGTGCCTGCGAGGACCTCTCTGACCCGAGCCTGCAGGAGGCCCTTTCGGACTTGTTGAAGCTCGGCGCCTTTGCTGCCGTCGGCGGCTCGCCTCCTTGCTCCTCGTTCAGCCGGGCCGTTACGCCGCCTGTTCGCTGTGCCGGCTCCCCGAGTGGTGTGCTGCACTTGAGTCCCGCCGCTTTTGCTAAGGTGTCCAGGGACAACCTTTTGAGTGCCTGGCTCGCCCGGCTTAAGAGCGAGGCCTCCGCTGCTGGTGCCCTTTTCTGGTTCGAGAACCCCGACCTCTCTTTTCTGTGGCGGATGCCTGGCTGGGAGGATGCCGCGAGCGCGCAATCTGAGCGCTGTTTTCGGACTGACTTGTGCACTTTTGGTTGCCCCTGGCGCAAGCGCACGAGGATTGCCACGAACACGTGCCTGGCCGGCGCTCGCCGTCTTTGCGCTGCTCGTGGGCATCGCAAGTTGCGCGGTTACTCAAAGGCCCACGGCAAGCCTTGGACTTTGGTCGCCTCGACTTTTCCCCGTGGACTTTGCGAGTGCATCGCCCTCGCCCTGTGCTCCGGCGTCGGTTGGACTGAAGACCGTGCCCTCGACCGTGCCGCCTGCGCGAAGCTGCCTTCCTGTTGCCGTGTCGGCGAGGCTTCGAATCCTGGGCCCCGTCGTGTCGCCTCTCGGCCTATACCTTACCTGGCGGTTTGTCGGCTGCCCCCCTTCACTCTGCCGCTTCCTCCCGGCTCGGCTTCCTTGCTTGGACTTCTTTCCTCCGCTGGGTGTGCCGCTGCGTCGTGTCTTCTGACCCCGTTGCGTCGTTCGTTGCGTGTCCCTCGCTGCTAGCCATGGCTCTGCGCGCTTACGGTGACCATCTTTTTCAAACTGGTGGTTCCCTGCAACACTTCAGGTACGCTGTGGTGGCGGCGCAGAGGCTGAGCTGGGGAATGAAAGGGCAGCTTGGGCCGGCTTGGGAGATGGTGTCCAGATGGGAACGCCAGCAACCTGTCGTGCATCGCACGCCGGTGCCTGAGGTCTTGGTAAAAGCTCTGGTTGCGCTGGCTTGGGCCAAAGGTCTGAGACGGTGGGCGGTGGTGACGCTCATCGCCTTTTATGGTTTGGCCAGGATCGGCGAGGTGATCAAGACTAAGCGGCGGTCCCTGCTCCTGCCAGCTGACCATATGGGCGGTTTTTGTGCCATTTTCGTCAAGCTGGAGGGGCCCAAAACAGCCGGCCGTGGCGGACCTCGTACGCAACACCTGCGCGTTGACTTCGCCGCCGCTGTCGAGCTGGTCGTAGCAGGCGTAACAGGGCTCGACTGGGAGGATCCTGTCTATCCTTTCGGGCCGGCGACATACAGGCGTCGGTGGGACATGCTCCTCAACATCCTCGGCCTGGACCGGTGCGAATTGACGCCAGGCGGTTTGCGTGGGGGTGGCGCCGTTTGGGCATACCACCATGGTACAGCTGTTGCCGACATCCAGTGGAGGATGCGGCTAAAACACCAGCACACTTTGGTGCACTACCTCCAGGAGGTTGCCGCCCTCAACGCGCTTCTGGAGGCAGGGGCCGACTCGCGAGTTCGTCTTCGACAAGTGGCAGAGCTTTTTCCTTTTGTGGTTCTTAGCTAGGAGACGCGACCACCTCGCTGCTACCGAGCTTCGGCAAAAAGGTCACGGACACGCCGTGCCTTTCGTTACGGCCGGTACCTTCGCATGAGCGGTGACACGTACATTCGACTGCCTGCAGCTTTTTCGATGCTACGAGCCTCTGGCAAGCGTCGGCTTCTGCTCGCGGCCGTCTTTT